>JAKTXL010000061.1:6107-87470 GCA_030582535.1 Insectozyma bohioensis | reverse complement strand
TTTATTTTTGTTAATCTTTTTGAATTTCTTGACAAAATTTTTCAATTTCGGTTTTCAATTATATTGATATATATATATATTCCTACTTGCTTACTTGCCAAGACAACCTATATAATTCTATATTCCTCAAAATCTAAGTCTAAGCCTGATTTCACACCCTTCCATGTATGTAAGTAATCAACTACAACTACAACTACAACGATCCAGATATAAACCACTAAGCCTTTTACACAATAAAGTAAGTAATATGTATGTATATATTTATCAATTTTCACTATAAAATCATAAATTTAAAAAGGGATGATAAGGGAATAATTAAATTAATAAAACAAATGTAATAAATGTAATAAATGATAAACTTATAAATTTAACCATTGATAAATTTTTAATATTACCAAAAATTAAATTATTCTTATTTAAACTTGATGAATAATTTTCAGATAATGTTGTTTTTTCATAAGATCTAACTTCTCCAACTTTACCACTAATTGAACCTAATCCAATAGTACCTGAACTTGGACTTGCAACTTCTGAATATAATGATGCAAATGATTGATAATAAGTTGATTGTGTAGTTTGTGTATTCCCACTTGCATCAGTACCGGTGACCCATACCAATGTTGGTGATGCTGATGATGATTTTGTTGTAGTTACTGATGAAGATGATGAAGAACTACTTGAAGTTGTTGAAATGACTAATGATATTAATGCAAATAAATTAAATATAATTAAAAAATTCATGATATGTATGATATTTATTATTATTATTATTGTTGTTGTTGTAGTTTTTGAGAACTTTTTAAAAATGCAAATTAAAATTAAAGGAAAGGAATATCTATTATAAAAGGAATATTAAACGATTGAAAATAATATTTTGAAGAAGTAAAAAAAAAAAGAGTATAATGCTATTGATGATAAAAATGAATATAGTAAATAAGATTAGAAAAAAGTGAAAGAAAGAAAGAAAGAAGATGTCTATATATATATAATCTCTACTATCTATATCTAAAATTGAAATGTAGTAACCGTAACAGAAATTAAAGAAAGAAAAGAAAAAAAAAATTATTATATGTAATCTGTATATTTTATTTTATTTTTTTTTTTTTTTGTATTATTTGCGTTACCATTTGATCACAAAATAATAATAATAAATCAAACTACACAAATTTTAATAAACGAAACGTGAAATGTAATGTAAATCTCTCTTGATTTCTTTATTTACATAACATAACATAACTTAGTATATCTATAAAAAGCTACTAAAAATAAATAAATATAGTTTCATAAAATATTTAAATGTAGGTTTGGGGCTTTATTTCACTTTGTTATATGTTTTACAATTTTTGTAACGAATTTAAAACATACTTTGTTGGTATTATCTACCAAATATTATTGAGGATATATGTGTAACTTTTTAAGATTTGATTGATTATTAATGTAAATAAACACCCTTTAAACAAACTTAAACTTAAACTCAAACCCAAAAAATTTTTATTCCATCTTAACACTAAAATATATGAACACTTGGTTGAACTTGTTTAATTTAAAACTATGATGTCAGTAATAAACAGAGAAAAAAAAAAAAGTTTTTTTTTTTGCAAGAAATTATTAGCCTTGGCCAAAATTAATATGACTAAAATATATTTGGAAATTGAATTGCTTCATTCATTCATTCATTTATTCATTTGTTTATTTACTAAAAGATGTAATGATTTTGCAAGTTCATCACAGGATAATTTGATAAAATAAGTAGAATTTTTTAAATAAAAATAACGAAACTACGCGAAGATAGTAAAAATATTTCTAAATCGTAAAAACACCCATAGTTAAACAAATAAAACTAGTTATCCTACTTTAAATATATATAAGTAAAGTTGCCATTTAAATTTTTTTGATTTTTAATTATTTGTGCATTATGATAATTACTTATTGTTTAATCTTTTAAGATACTGTGCTCTTAATTTTAATTTTAAATTTTTCTTTGTTTCTTTGTTTCTTTTATCAATTTAAAGGAATAAATATTTTGCGGAAGTTATGAACAAAGAGAACCAAACTAAAACTAAAAAAAATTAAACATTTTGAATGCAAAATGGAATGAAATAATGATGGGCCGTTTCCTTTCCTTGTCTTTTCTTTTCTTTTAGTTTCGTTTCTACTTTCTTTCTTTGTTTGTTTGTTTGTTTGTTTCTTTGTCTCTATTATTATCTCTTTGTTTATTTCTATATAACACGTATATTTCTGAAAAATATAAAATATAAAATATAAAATATAAATTTTTTAAACCCTGAATAAAGAAAACCAAAAAAGAATCACAAAATTGGTAAAAAAAAATAATAGTAATTGCCACGTCGAAATTCAATTTTCCTTTGATTCCCAACCATACAACAATAACCATCTTCATTATTATTATCAATAAACTTTTGTTTATGTTTATATTTTCTTTTTTTAGTTTTTTAGTTCCTTCATTATCTTTATCTTTATCTTTTATTTCATTTGATGATTATGATGAGATTTGAAAAAACTTTGTTTTATTTTTATTTGCGTCTTTTTATTTTTTCAAATTGACACAAATCTTCGGAAATAATGCAATCTTGAACTGAAATGAAATGAAATGAAATGATAAATGGAAAAAAAAAATTTTCATTATATTGTTTATTGGTATTGGTTAATAATAGTAGGAATTAACTAGTTCATGGTTCATGATTAATACAAATATGAATCCTTGGCTAATTTAGTTTTCTTTTCCACGTTCACACATTCATTCATTCACTCCGCTTTTCGCTTTTCTTGTCTTGTCTTGTCTTGTCTTGTTTTCAAGCATATATAATTTTCTTATATCTTCTTGTCTTGATTTCTTGGATTATTTATTAAATTTAATATAAGAATCTATTAATAAATTTATTTTTATTTATTTATTTAGTTTTTATTTACTTTGTGAAATCTACATCTATATTGTACTTTGGCGAGAAAAATATTTTATAATAATATATTTTTGTAACTCTAAATCTAAATCTTTCCCTTTCCCTTTCCTTTCCTTTCCTTTCCTTTCTTTCCTTTCATCGATTTAAAAAAAATGCAATACGTCATATAGCAATAAATTTTTTAGTACTATTTTGTTTGTTTGTCGCATCTTGGGTAATTTTCTATTTTTTTGCAATTGTATGTCAATTGTTTATTTACAAAAATCGCCAAAAATTTACGTACGGCAACAATAACAAGGCGAAGAAAGAATAGAATAGAATGATTAATAAAATTCTCTACATTGTATTATAGATTAGTAATTACGTTGACAATAAAACAAACAAAACAAAACAAAACAAAACAAAACAAAACTGAAACAACATGATTTTAAAGTAAGCTTTTGGTTGATAATTACATCCATCAAACTATAAATTTCAAACTCAATTTTGAAAGGGTATAAATAAATTACAGACTGAAAGGGTATAAATTAATAATAATAATAATACATATAAAACTATAGAAACAAATTTGATTTTGATTTTGATTTTAATTTTGATTTCATAATTATATAAAATAATCAACAGGAGGTTTTTTAGAAGGTATAGAATTAACATCTTGAGTAGCAGCTTCAAAAACTTTATATTCACGATTTAATTGATCATCAAGACTTAAAACAGAAGCAACATTACCACAACGATAACAATAATTAGGAGCAGACCAAACAGTAACTAAACCTTGATTAAACATTTCTTTATAACCTTCCATAACTAATTGATGAGCACGAGCAATTAAAGATATATTATTTAATGATAAGAATTTTTTAACTTCATTTTCACCAAATAAGAAACCTGCACCTCTTGGACTTATTGCCCAACCATTAACTTCTTCAGGATCTGACCATAATAAATCACACATACCACCTTCATGAGGTACTTCTTGTTTTCTATCTAATATTCTAATTTGATCAATTGTATCTATATCAGGACTTAAACCACCATGTATACAAAATACACCACCTTTTGAACCTCCAATTATTGCACCTAATGATAAATAATCAAATACTTCACAACAATATCTCCATACATTAACACTACCATATTTTCTCATACATTCATCATAAAATCCATAAACTGTTGTGATTTGTCTTGATTCATGATTTCCTCGTATTAAAGTTATTCGATCAGGATATTTTAATTTATAACTAATTAATAATAAAAAACTTTCTAATGAATAAAAACCTCGATCAACAAAATCTCCTAAAAATAAATATTGTGTATTTGGTAATGATCCACCTGTTTTAAATAATGTTAATAAATCATGTAATTGTCCATGAATATCTCCACATATCGTTATTGGTGTATTTATTTCTTGAATATTTGCTTCTGATATTAATAATTCAATTACTTTCGTACAAATTTCTTCTATATCGGATTCTGGTATGAATTTACATTGTTTTATATTATTTATCGTACTTCAATTAGTTAGTATATTTATTTAAGAATGTTGGTGATTATGTTATTGTACTTACTCATCTAGATTTAACATTGTATCTTTGTTTTAATATGTATTGATAAGTAATGCTAGATTTTTTGGGTTTGGAGTAATAATATTTATTATTGACGTGTACGCGACTATTTTTTTTTTATTTTTTTTTAATTTTTTTACTGTTGCGTGTATCGTTATTTATTTTTATATTAATATTATTAATTACATTTTTATAAATACAATCTATATAAGAACTGAAGTAAAGAAAAAAGACGAACCAACCACCAAATTATCTTGATCTTGTTGGTAAAGTATATTTTTGAAATTTTGCTTGTAATTGTTTTTTAATAGTTGCTTTTTGTGTACCAACAAAACTATCAATACTAACTTTAATAGCACGATTTAAATCATTTTGACTTACAAAATCACTTAATCTCATTTTTGCAAATGATTCTGCAATTCTTAATATACTTTCTAAATGACGTATAGTAATTGGAAATGATCCTGTTGCTATAGATTCTTTTCTTAAATCTGCATAAACTTTTGAAACTTTATCCATATCCATTTGATGTAATTTTGGTTGAACTTTAACTCTTGCATATTGAATATATTTAATTAATAAATCTTGTGATATTGGTGAAATTTCTTGTTCTTTTTGTTTATTTAATTGATTAATTTTTTCTGATCTTGTTCTTGATGCTGTAACAGGTGGTTGTTGATCTTCTCTTCCTTCCATTTCTTCATCTTCTGGATCATCTTCTATATCATCTATTGAAGTTGGATGTGATCTCATATGTGAATCAATTACAAAACTTGCTAATCTTTCATCTGATTCTGGATTAACTAAATCTCTAACAACACATAATATATCAAATCTTGATAAAATTGGTTCTGTTAAATTAACATTTTGTGATAATGGTAATGTAGAATTATATCTACCAGAATTTGGATTTGCAGCTGCTATAATTGAACATCTTGCTTGTAATGTAGTTACTATACCTGCTTTTGATACAGAAATCAGTTGTTGTTCCATGGCTTCATGAATTGATGTACGATCTTGATCATTCATTTTATCAAATTCATCAATTAAACATGTACCTTTATCAGCAAGTACTAAAGCACCACCTTCTAAAGTCCATTCTCTAGTTATTGGATCTTTTCTAACTGATGCTGTTAACCCAACAGCTGATGCACCTTGACCTGTTGCAAATACAGCTCTATTAGCAGTTTGTTCAACATATTTTAAAATTTGTGATTTTGCAGTACCTGGATCACCCAATAATAAAATATTTATATCACCTCTAATTGATAATTTACCATTAACATTTTTTGGTACACCACCAAATAATGAACATGCAATAGAAGTTTTAATATCTTTATGACCATAAATAGATGGTGCCATTGATGAAATAATTTTATCAATTATACCTTTTTCTTGACTTAATTTTCTAAATTCTCTTTCTTCTTCTTCTGTCCATATATTAATTAAATTATTACCACCCATAAATGCATTATTTTCTTTTCTTCTAATTGAATTTGCTTCTATTATTGTAGCAAATACTGGGAAACCATTTTTTGCATTTAAATTACCATCATAATTATTTTTATAAATACCTGTAACTTCAATATCTTCACCAGGTTTTGCAACATCAACTAAATCTGATAATAATATAACTTCTCTATGTCTTGGTAATCTACCTGCAGGTACTGAACCAGGAGCTTCTTGTAAAGTAATTCTTTGATAATTTCTATATAAAGTTTTTTCTGAATTTAATTTAAATGGACCTTTACTTTGACAATTTGTACAAAATGAAATTTTAACTTCAGTATTTGAATCTTGTATATAAGGACCTAAAACAACACCACATTTTAAACAATCAAATTTAACATATTTTAATTGTGGGAAAACACCTGTTCTTCTTGTAACAACACCACTAACTTTAATTAATTGATTTAAATTATTTTCTCTTAAATCTCTTAAATTTAATAAATTTGGAAAATCAATAATTCTAACATGAACTTCTTGATGAATTTGAGAATAATTTGGATAATGTAATTCAACAGCTTCCATAGCAACTATATCAAAAATTTTTAACATTTCTTGAGGACTTGTAGCTAAAAATAAAGCTAATATAGCTTTTGAATCAGCTAAATCTTTATAACTAACTTCAAGTGATTCAGCATTAACTTCCCCTAAAGTTCTCATTTTATTACCATAAACAGAATCACCATTTGAATCAGTAAATTCTAAAAAAAAAGATTTTAATTCTCTTGCAATTGATCTACTTACAGCAGGTTGTAAAATCCATTCCGTTATACTTGGAGCTTTAATATCAGTTAAACTTTCTAAAGATAATTCTTCATTAAATGGATCAATTTCAATATCATCATCAATTAAATCATCATGATCTTCTTCATCATCTTGATGTTGTCTTCTTCTTCTTCTTTGAATAGGTAAACCATATTGATCCATTCCATCACCTTCAATATCATCATCATCATCATCAATAGGATCTAAAAATGCTCCAGTTCTTGAACGATTAGCATTATTTAATATAGCATCTCTTCTATTTAATTGATCATCAATTCTTCTTCTTGTAGCCATATCCATTTCTTCAAAATCTTCAGTATCATTAATATTTTGATCACCTAAATCATAATGATCTTGTTCAGAATTTGCTTTATAATCACGTTCTAAATTATCCATTAAATCATCAGCATCTTCATCTTCATCAGATGGATTTAAATCTTGTACATCATTATGAATTTCTTCTTCATCTATTATATCATCATCATCTTCAAATGGTATAGCTGGTGATGAAGGTAAATGTGGTGAACTTGCTATAATTGGTGATGATGGTTGATTTATTGGTGAAGATCTATCATTATATCTTGAATCATCATTATCATTATTATCATTATCTTCATTTTGTCTTTTTCTTCTATTATTATTATTAATATTACGTGAACTTGATTGATGTGGTGGACTAGACATTATTTATTTGGTATTATTTAGTTAAGTAAAAAAGAAAATGAAATAATTCAAATCTTGAAATCTTGAAATCTTTAAAAGATGAATTGATAAATTTTTTTTTTTTACTGTCTAAATTTTTTTTCGAGTTTTTTAATTAGGGACGTGATTTTTCCTAATTGAGCTAAATTGGAATTTTTTGTATAAATTTTGTGTCATGTTTTCAATGTCGGGTTTTTTCAATGTCGCATTTTCAATTTCATAAAAAATTTGAGATGTTGCAAAAGTAAAAACATGACAAAGCGCAAGGCAATATAATGAAACAAGTTTTTATAATGGTTTTTGATTAGTTTCTAAGTAATATCTTAGTATTTATTATCGTATAAATGATTAGGGTTTATCAAAGATAGTAACTAATTTGAAATAGATGAGGTATTAAAGTATGAAACTACAAGCAATTTTTTAAAATTCTTTAAAATGCTAAAATCCTATCAATAACTAATTAATTTAATTATTAAGAATATCACATTATTAAATGTAATTGTATAGTTGTTACAAGTTAAGATTTTAAACTTTCGTTTGTAAAAAGAAACGGATAAAAAAAAAAACAAATATAATAAAACGTGCACAGCATTTTCAGTATTTAAATTGTTACACATTTTGGATTTTCTTTTTATATTTCATTTTCATTTCAATTAAAGTTTTTTGTTTTTCTTTTGATTTCGACCATTTAAGTAGAAACACGTTTCTATGTATATAGAGAAGTTTTTTTAATGCCACTCATACATGTACACACTTTTCACCTATTCAGACACTCCCCTCTTTATTTTTTTTTAGAAACTCCGAGATCTTAAAAATAGTTTCACAACCAAACACAACAAAAAAATTTTTGAGTTCGATTCTATAAAAAAATTATTTATTATTATTATACACAACATATCACATAGATAAATTAATAGAATTCAAATTAAATTAAATCAAACTATCACACATCTTTATAAAAATTATTATTTTTATTTATTCAGGACCTCTTAATAATGGATATTCACTTAAACCAACAGCATGAACATCATCATGATGACCTTGACCAGGACCATGTAAATAACCACAAGGACATTCATCATGTTTAATAAATTCTTTTTTAGTATTAGAAAAACTTTCTTCTGTAATCATTTCAATATCAAAATCAGTTTCATTATTAATATGATTTAATGAATCAAATGAATGATTTTGTGTAATTGGTGTAAATGTACCTTTTTCTGGATTATGAGAAATTTGATGTGATTGATAATTATTGTTAGTTGATTGAATATTGTTGTTATTATTAATTTCAAATTTATTATAAAGATTATTAGTTGATGAAGACATTGTGTTATTATTATTATTATTATTATTATTATGTTTATGAGTATGTTTATGAGTGTGATGGTGGTGGTGATGATGAGAATGAGAATGAGAATTATGTTTATGTCTTTTTCTTTCTGATTCTAAAGGATTTTCTAATTTATGATTAATTGTAGATAGCATTATTTTAGTTTCTTTTTATACTTTTTTCTTTAAAAAAATTAAATATTTAAAAACGTGGAAAATTATAAAATTATATTATGTGTTTCTTTTTTTTTGGGGGAAAACTTAAACAAAAAGGAGGGGGGAGGAGGAAGATGAGGTAGGTTATAATACTAAAATAAACTATTAATACTATAATATATGCAACTAACTAATGAAATGTGTTTCAAAAAAAATACAAAGGTAAACAAAAAAACACAAATGAATATTAAATGCTAAATGACTTTTTTTTATACACGGCAAAATGAAAAAGTGTATAATTTATATATAATACAAGTATCGAAGTTGGAGGAGTAACAATGATGATGATGACTTGGTAGGAAATTTTTTTTTTTTTTTTTTTTTTTCAATTTTTTTGGGATTTTTTTTGTTTGGTTTATTATTCCGATTTGATTGTTTGAACTGTTAGGTTTTTGTTTTTGACAGTTTTGTTAGATTTGCAAAAAAAGATAGAGAGAGAAAACGAAATTCGGAGTATATTTATACCAAATCAAATAGCAATAGCAACAACAATAAACATCAAAAAAATAATTGAAATAAAACGTTCTATTAACAACCAATACAATATAAATTATAATATATAAATTATAATTCAATTATATTTGTTATATATAACGAGATTTTAAAAAAAGAAACATCTTATTGAAGAATAAAATATTTACTTTTACTCCTCCCATTTTATATATGTATGTATGGATGTGCAACAATATAATATTATTTTTTTAGGTTTGTTTATGTTTCTACATATATAATTATAATAATCCACCAAGCAAATTGGATTTCAAGTGATGATGATGTTGATTATATAGATAATATAGATAATATTATTAGATTAGTATATGTATGTTTATGTAAGGTATGTTTTTTTTTTTGTTGTTTTATACCTTAAATGGTGAGATTCATTCATTTGTATATATTTCTTATTATAGGAAAAAAAAGTATCGTTATTCTCTTCTCTTTTCTTTTTTTAATCTTTTCTTTTCCTATCTTACTTTACTTTACTTGGTTTCTGAAATTTGAATTAACTAGAGGTCAATTACGATCCAAAATTTCATCGTTTAAAATGAGTGTCTTTTTGATAATAGTATATATTCCCAAACTTTTCAAACTTTGCAAAGAGTTCCTTTTTTTTTGATTTTTCGCAGTCAAATTAGTATGTGTTTTTTAGTGAATTATATAACATTACTTTTATAAAAAGCACGTTTTAAAATATAATGAAAAAAAGAAATGACTTGTCTATGGAATGTTGCAAAGAAGTATTGATATATTCTATATTCTATTTATATATATTTGTTTATTTCGTCACCTGTTTTGTATATTTTTTCTTCTTCTTTTTCCAAGATTTTAAAGATATTTTGTAAATATATTGATAAATATTATAACAAAAAAAAAAAAAAATATAAATAATTCGATGTGTATATTTTTATATTATATAGAAGATTTTAAAAAAATAATAATTGAGAATATATATTTTGTTGAATCCAGAGAAGATTTTCAATTCTACCTATGAGAAAATTCTTTTTTATAGATCATAAAGTATAGGTTATGTTATAAGTATCAATGAACGCTAATATATCTCTGAATCAATATAAATAAACTAATTTTTCAACAAAGGGATATCAGTATTTTAAGAATCATTAATACTAAATTAGTAAAAATAAATAATATTGGTCAAAAACCTTATTTAATTAAAGTTTTAATGAGTATTTTGGTTGTGTTAACAAAATCCCAAATCACATGATTAGTCACGTGAAACTAGAAAGAGTCAAATTTCCCAAAATTATGTAAAAATTAGTTATAAACCCTATTTTTAGTATGTTAAAGAGAATAACACAAAAATTCTAGACTAAAAAAGTTTTTTTTTTAAATCAAAATCATGGATTTAGTATAACTAAAAACAATAAGTGGTCCTGTGAAAAGAAGAGAAGAGGAATTAATGAAATACCTTTTTACCGTTTTTTAATATACCGTTTGACCGTTCTTTGAAACCTCTAACAGGGAAAAAAAAAAATTGAAGAAACAACGATGATATGATATTGAAAAGAGAAAAGGCGTTTTAAATAAATGTATATTTCCATCGATCGATTATTGTGATGAGTTTTAAAAGGAATTTAGAGTAGAGTAAAAGTAAAAGTAAAAGTAAAAGTCAAAGTTAAAGTAAAAGGAAATGTATTAGTTTGTGGGATTACCGTAAATTATTACCTAATTTGGATGTGAAAATAAGAATAAAATTTTTTTCATTTTCCAACCCAATAGTAAAAAATAAAATAAAATAAACTACAACATCAAGAGTAAATTATAAATTAAATTAAGTAATAAAAATTTTCTCAATTTGTAATATAAATATATATTTAAGGGAATATTCTATCTCATCTCTCTTTTTTTGTCTTTGTCTTTGGTTTAGAGTTTTTTAATATAAAGTTTACTTTGTTCGTTTTAAAGTTTTCATGATAAATTTCATTTGTTGATAGAGTTAGAGTGAAAGTGAAAGTGAAAAATAGTAATAAAAGTGAAATCCACACCTTAGAAAAAAAATAACAAATTTTACTAACAATAAAAGAAAGTGTCAATAAAATAAGAAAACACACACAAAATATATTTTATATTTTATTTACATTTTATTTTATTTTATTTTATTTTCATATCATCAACACTACACATCAAACACCAGACAACACAACACACAACACAACACACACCAAAACACTTTTCAAACTCATCTAAAACAAACATACTACTTAGCCATTCCATTCATTAACTATTATCTTCACTACTACTACTACTACTACTTTATATTAAATCAATAGTTTATCCCTTTTTTATTTTTTTTTTCTTACAACCAACCACCAAAAATTTTAATTAATAATGAATAATAAAGAAATTAGAATAGGAGCTTTATTAGTACTTGATACAATTTTCTTCTTATTAGAAGCAATCATTGGGTATACTGTTCATTCATTAGCTTTAATAGCAGATTCATTTCATATGTTGAATGATATTATATCATTAATTATTGCATTATGGGCTGTACGAGTTAAAAATACTAAACCTGCTGATGGTAAATATACTTATGGTTGGCAAAGAGCTGAAATTTTAGGTGCTTTAATTAATGCTGTATTTTTATTAGCTTTATGTTTTACAATTATAATGGATGCTATACAAAGATTTTTTGAACCTCAAGAAATTTCAAATCCAAAATTAATTTTGGTTGTTGGTATTGCTGGTTTATTAAGTAATGGTGTTGGTTTAGTTTTATTTCATGAACATGGTGGTCATAGTCATAGTCATGGATCTAGTGGTGGTCATTCTCATGAATCTAAAAGTCATTCTCATGGTCATTCACATTCTCATACTGAACATGGAGCTGTTGATGAAGAAGAAACTATTGGTGGTGGATATAATGAATCAAGTCCTTTATTAAAAAGTACAAGTGTTAGAACTAGTCCTTCTCAAGTATTTGATTATCTTCCAGATAATGTTGTTGAAAGATATAATGAATCACCAAAAGATTCAATTATTGAAAGTTCTTCTTCTGTACCAACTAATTCAAATAATTCAGATATTTTAAATTCAGCAGTTGCAGAATCTAAAATTAAAAGAAAATCTATGAATATGGAAGGTGTATTTTTACATGTATTAGGTGATGCATTAGGTAATGTTGGAGTTATTATTACAGCATTAATTATATGGAAAACAAATTATTCATGGAGATTTTTAGCAGATCCAGTTACTTCATTAGTTATTACAATAATTATTTTTAATAGTGCATTACCATTATGTATTAAATCTTCAAAAATTTTATTACAAGCAACACCACCATATATTAATTCAAATTTAATTGTTGAACAAATTTTAAAATTACCATTAGTTAAAAATGTTCATGATTTTCATGTATGGAATTTAAATGAAGATATATTAATTGCTTCATTACATATTGAATTAACTCAAAATTGTGAAGTTAATTTACCTCCATTACAACAAGGTTCATCAACATCTCTGGAAACTACATCAGTAGATGATGAAGATTTAAATATTGAAAATACTCAAATTGATAGAAATTTATTTTTAGCAGTAGTTGGACAAGTTAGAGATGTATTACATAAATTTGGTATTCATTCAGTTACTATTCAACCTGAATTTCCAAGTATTCAATCTCATATAAATAAAAAACATAAACATAATAAAAAAAATATAGAGAATGAAGATAATAATAATAATAATAATAAAAAAACAATTAAAAAAAAATTAAGTATTTCAAGTAATAAAAAAGATGATAATGTTTATGGAAATACTTCAAAAAATACTTGTTTAGTTGATGGTTATACAAATTGTGATACTGAAAGTTGTAATTAAAATACAAAAACCCCAAAAAAAAAGAAAGTGTTTAATAAGAATTGAAATAACTACAATAATATATAATATAATATAATATAATATAAAAAAAAATAACGTAAATCATTAATATATATATATATATATATATAAATTTCTTTTACATAATTGTACATGTTTCTTCGTCCATCGTTGAACGTTTAGTATTTATTCTAGTTAACTTACCAGAAGTTAATAAATAATCATCACTTTTCATTTTTTTAACAGAATTTTTACGACCATTAAAAATTCCCCATTTCTTTTTAGTATTTGTAGTTTGTATACTATATAAATCACTTAAATCTTTTTTAAGAGGTGATTCATAAATAATTTCTTGATTATTATTATTATTATTATTAGAAGATGATGATAATCCAAAAGAATTTAAATAATCAAAGGCATCATCATCATCATCATCATTATCATTGTTGGTTAAACTTTCATTATCTTCATCTTCTTCATATTTTGAACGTCCAGTAATTGTAGCATCTTCTTCTTCCATAATTTCTTCTGCTTCTTCTTCAATACCTCCCTTTTTATTATTATTATTATTTTGTTGTTGTTTTTTATTCAATTTTTCAAAAACTTCATTATTATTTGATGTTGATATCCATGATGAATCATCATTATTTGAAGGTGATAATGACATTAATGAAGATCGTTCAGTTTGTGATTCACTTGGTATTGAATGAATACTTAAATTACTTCTAGATAATCGTAATTGATTATTATGTATTTGTTGTTGTGATTGTAATTGTTGTGATTGTAATTGTTGTGATTGTAATTGTTGTGATTGTTGTGATTGTTGTGGAATTAAAGGTAATTCTTTCTTTTGAGATTGTTGTTGTGGATATGGTTGAATAATTGAATCTTTTGAATAATGAATTAATATATTTAAAATTTGTGATAAAAATTTATTAAAAATAATTTGATCTTCATTTTTTAAACCTTCTTCAATAACAATTTCTAAAATTGATAAAATTAAACATTCACCTAAAATTTTAAAATTTAAATTATATATTCGATTTATCTTTTTAGAAATTTCATATATATAAAATTCTGGTATAAATCTATTTTCTTCAATATAATAAATCATTTTATTTATATATTCAATAATTAAATCAATTTGATAATTTGAATTTATTAAATCATAATTTTTAAAAGTTAAATATAATTTATAATATTCTAAAGTATTAAAACTTTCATTTTTAGTCTTTTTTGTATTATTATACAAATTTTTTGATAATGATGATGATGAATTTTGATTTTGATTTATTTCATTTTGATAATAAAAAATTTTTGAACATAATATATTTTTAAATTTATTTAATGATTGTTGATTTTTTGAAAATTCTGGTATATATAATTTTTCATCTTTTGTTTGTTTTTTATTAATTGGTATAAAATCTGAATATATATTTAATGATAACCAAATTGATTTAATTATTATGATTTCATATGATGAAAACATTAGTTCTTCTAAACATGATGACATTATTAAAAAAAATAAATGAAACTTTCTATCTTATATATATGAATACTAATTTTTATTCTTGTTTTCTTATTTAATTATTTTTGTCTTTAAGAGAGATCGACAATAATAATATTTATAAAATTCACAGTCCAAGATCTTTTGGAATTATGTTTGTTTTCCCCTTCTTTTTTTTTTTTTTTAGGTATTTACTTTTTTTTTTTTAAAGTTCGAATATTTCCTAATTTGTAAAATATATCAGTCTCTAAATAATTGACTTATCTCTTAAATAAAAAGTTAAAGTTAAAATTAAAAATAAATGAATGAATGAATGAATCAAAAGTTAAAAGTAGTTGTATAATAATATATATTATATAGAGAAAGAGCAAAAAAAATTATCAAAAAAAAATTTATAGAAATAAGACCCTGTTATTATATTCTATTTAAAATAATAAATTTATTTTAAGCTTTTTCTTTTTTAAATTTATTTTATATTTTTTTCGATTTGACCCGACTTGTTTATTTATTTACTGTTAGGTTATGTTATGTTATGTTATGTTATGTTGTTGAACATAAAATCAATCACAAAATTAAATGAATGAATAAACAAAGAGTTGGAAAGTGAATAATTATTTAAAATCTAAACTTTGTGATTGTTACTTAAATAATTAAAATTAAAATTAAAATTAAAATTAAAGTTTCTTGGCTACCAAATATAATATAATTAAATAACACAAAACTAAAGATTTTAAATAATTAATCAATACACGCGTTTTTTTATATTTATATTGTTACTTACTCTTTAGACTTTTATTAGACTGTAATCAACTAGAGATTAGAGTGACTAAACTAAACTAAACTTAAATGGATTTTAAAATCTATTTCCATAATTGATAAATTAAACTAATATTATAAATTAGATTAGACCCTTTCTTCCATTTCATATGAATACTTTACTCCTATTCTATTGCTTTGAAGTACTCTACTTTTTTTCTTTTTCTTTTTGCTTTTAGTTTATTTATTTATTGTCGTTTACTAAAATATATTTATATATTTTTAAAACAAGTTAAAATAATAATAAATTATCTTAACTGCAAATCTTTTTAAAATCTAAGAGAGGGGGAGACTAATAAATCAAAATAATGATTTCCACCTTTAACAAAAAGTATAAGGTAAGTAAAGGAAGTAAGAAAAAAAAAAAAATAAATAAATAAAGGTAGAGAGAGGTATGTATGAAATGTAATTTTAAAATAAAATTTATATTTTTAATAGACTAATATATCAAGTAGAGCAAGATTTCGCTAAAACAAGCTGAATTGTTTGATTTAATATTTCGTATTGTGATGATTTCCTAATTTAAAATTGAACCCTGTTTCCATGGACTTTAGGACAATAATTTAGCTTAATTTAATTTAAAACATTCTTAGTTAATTAATTAATGGGCCTTGCTTTTGGTCTTTTGTATTGCCTTGTTCTTCTTTTCTTTGGTATATATATATTGAGGATTTACTATACATTTAAACCATGCCACTTTTTTGTTTTAAATTAATATTTTTTTTTTCTTTTTCTCTTTTTCTCTTCCTTTTTTCTTTTCTTTGTCTTACGGTGAATGAAAATCCAATAATCAAATATAATAATTCTGTATAGGATGCAAAAGTCTATATAAAGAAATAATTATATAATATATAATATATAAGTTATTAAGACTAAAAGTGAAAAATTTTTTTGAATGTACAACTGATAAAAAAGAAAAAAATTTTCTTTCTTTAGTTTCTATCTATATTATATTATATATTATATAAGTTGCTCATATTTATTCATTCATTGACTCCTTCCCTAATTCGTTTTAATTTAGTTTTAGTTTAGTTTGTTAATGGTGGTGGCTTATAAACTTTATTAAATAGATTTTAAAATTTCTGAAACGTTTTACAAAAATATTATATTATTAATCAATAATAAGTCTTTTTATTGTTTTTAGAATTCATTGTGTTTGATTTTCCATTTTTTTTATTTTTTACTGTACTATATTGTTCTCAAATGTTCTTAATTATATAATTAATGATGATGATGCCTTGTTAATTAATTATTTTTTTGTAATAAAATAGCTTAATTGGTTAAAATTGGGTTTGTTCCTTCTAGTCTCTTTTGTCTTTTGTCTTTTGTCTTGGTACTACTACTTACCACTAACCAAATCCAACCCTTTCAAATTTCCTCGTTTAATACGAACCAATTCAAACCAATCCAAACCAAGCCCACGCGACAACAACCAACAACTCCTTTTATTCATCACCAATTACTAATTCTTAAGTTTCAATTTCAATTTCGTCAAATTCTTTTTTTTTTTTTTTAGTTTTTTTAGATTAACTACACAAGGACATACGGATTTATTTAAATGAAATTATAAATGACTAAAATATTTTTGCAACTAAATTAAAACTAACTAGACTTTTTTATTTTTGCTTTTTTTGTTGCTGTCTTTCAATCAGTAGAGTATTATTAACTTTAAATACGAATAGGGAGGGTGTAGAAAAATTCTTTTGATAACGTTATTTTACAAGATTAGGAGATTAGTATTGGGATTAGTGGAATAATTCAACCGCCTTAAAAAAAAATTTTGTTGTTTATTTTTTTATTTTTTTAAAACAGACGACAAAATAGAAATAGAGTCAAAATATATTATTATATTGAAGATCTTCAATTTAGTAGTTGTTGATGATGATCATTAATTTTAATTACGGTGTTTCATGAAGAACTCTTCACTTTCTTTTGTAGTTCTATGTGCCCTGATTCTTTTAATTAATTAATGCTATTGGGGTGTGTCTTTGTCTTTTGGTTTGTTAATTTATTTTATGGGGTAGTAGTAACAATAAGAAATATAAGAAAAATATAAAAGGACGAGTTTTGTGTATTCGTTGGATTTTAATTAGAAAAAAGTGGAGTTTTTTCAGTTTTCTTTTTGTATATGTAAGTAGGTAGTTGGTTGTAGGTTCATAACCAAATTTTACATAATTTGCACATTTGCCTAATTTCGTAAAATCGTCTTCTTTACCGAATCAGGAAATTAAGTTAAAAATAGGAGAAAAAATATTTTCTTTTTTTTTTTTTTTTTGTTTGGTTGCAACAACTATCACTATCAAATTAATTTATTAGATATTAATATATTTTTTTATATTTTTATTATAAACTAATATACACAAATAAATAGAAATAGAAGAATTATATAACGTAAGAAGAAATAAGAAGAAGAGGAATAAATAAAAATTATTATTAGTAGTAGTAGTAGTAAGTATTAAAGCAACAAGCAAAAATGATATTTAAAAAATAATCCGCAAAATATGATGATAATTAATCATAGACCCTAATTGTTGTTTTAATGAATAACTTTGATATTATAGAAAAAACTTTCTTCTTTTTATTAATGAAAACCAAAAACCAAACCAACAAAACAAACACAAAAACAAAACAAAAAACTATCTCTCTATGTTACTTTATTTAAAATATTTTCTTTCAGAAAAGGGTTATCCAATGTTTTTTTGATATTTACCACCAATTTTATTTTTTAAAAAAATGACTTTTTTGGTAAAATTCGATGTTTATGAAGTAATATTAAACAAAAAAAAAAATTATTGAAAAAAAACCCAACAACAATCATCCCTTTTTTTATAATTAAAAAAGATTCTTCGTCATTATTATTATTATTATTATTATTATTATATTATAGTTTTGTTTTAGCAGAATCAAAAGAACCATTAACCCTTCCTGTTCCCAACCTTTAGTTAAGTAGTAGCAGTAGCAATGATAGTAGTAGTAGTAGTAGTAGTAGTATTATTAGTAGTAGTAGTATGTGATGATGGTTTATTAATTAAAATATGTGAAAAGTTTTATCAAATAAAAATCAAAAGTTGCAAAAAAAAAAAAATAAACAGCATGAAAATAATCACCAAAAAAGAAAAAAAACCAAGAATTGAAAAAATCAAATAATCAAACAAACAAACAAACAAACAAAATCATATATATACAACAACAAACAACCGTAAAAAGTATCCTTAAGCAAAGACATTATAAGGAACTTTTTTAACATTATATTTATTACCTTTTCTAGTATGTCTAGTTGGTGGAGGTACAAATTTAACATCACCAGATTCTTTATTTCTTTTAAATATTGAAAAACCAGAAGTTGAAGTTTCATTTGAATAAACAGAAGTTAAATCAGTTGTTGAAGCACCATATTTAAATTGTTTACTACCTGATCCACTAAATAATGAACTTGGTTTTCTAGTAGCAGTATAAGAAACATTAGACTGGTGTTGTTGTTGTTGTTGTTGTTGTTGATTTGTTGAAATTGTTGATTTTGTAGTTGTTGTAAATAATGGAGTTGGTTCAACATTTTTCTTAGTAATGAAATAATCTTGATTTGAATTTGATGGTGGTAATAATGATGAAACACTTGAATTAGTTGTTGATTTTGAAGTTGAAAAAATTGATGATAATCTACTTCTAAAACCACCATTAGATTTCTTTTTTGGAGGATCAACTTCAATTGATTTATAATTTAAACCAGTTGAACTATTTGATTTATTATTACCAAATGAATTATATAAATCAAATGAATCATCTTTAGCACTTTGAAATGATGAATTACTTTGATTTCTTGAACTAAAACCAGAAACAGTTTTATTATTTTTTAAATTTAATGTAGATTGTGATTTACTTAAATACATTGGTTGAGGTGGTAACAACATTGAACTTGATGAAGATTTTCTAACTGATGCATTTTTAATAGTTGATGATGGTAATGGTTCAACATTTTCTGGATGATTAAAACCTTGAGTTTCAATTTCCTTCTTTAAAACAAATGATGATCTCATAAATCCCATTGATGCTCTTTGTGTAGAAGTTATTGATGAAGCTGATGATGAATAAGTTTTATTTAATGAATACATTGAATGTGATTTTTTATGAGTAGAAGTTTGTGATTGTTGTTGTGATTGTTGGATTGGTCTTGGAATTGATGGTGGTGGACCAAATTGAAATTCATCCATTGTAGAAGCATTTGAAATTGATCTTTTATGAAAATCATTATGATGATCATTAATACCTGAAGAAATAGATGATCTATAATCTGAATTATGTAATGATAATGATGAAGTTCTTGAATCTGATTCTCCACAACTATTTGTTGATGATGATGAACCACTTCTTTTAGTAGTTAATTTATTATTATTATGTTCTGAATCTGATTCATATTTTGATGATGCAACATCATCATCTCCTTCAACTATTGGTGCTAAACCTTTTAAACCAAATGATTGATAATCAAATGTACCACCAGTTAAACCACCTCTAGATAATGATCTTTCAGGAACATTGTTTGTTGGTTTTGAAATAAATTGTTCTTCTTCTTGTTCATCAACTTCTGATGATTCAGGTGATGGAATTAAAACTTCTTTTCTATTCATTCTTCTTTTTCTTGGATCATATGGAATAGAATCATCAATAGAATCTTCTGAACTAACATCTTCTTCAACAACTTGTTCTTTAACTTGATTTAATTTATCCATTAATGAAATAGTTGGATAATTTTCAGAAAATGATCCTCTTCTACTTGGTTTTGGAGTAATAAATTCATCTTCTTGTTCATTTTCATGTTCACTATTATTATTATTTTCTTCTAATAATTCAGTTGGTGTAGCAGGTAATTTTTTATCAATTATAGAAGAAGCACATGATGAATTTTTTGAACTTGAACCACTTCCTGTAGTCATTCTTTTTCTTCTTGGATCAAATGATGGTTTTCTATACAATTCTTCATCTTCATCTTGTTCATCAATAATTGATTTTAAAGTAGTTGATATATTTGATTGAGTCTTTTGAAAATTATTAGTTTGTGGTATAGCAACTTGAATTGGTTCAGTTGCTATATTTGTTGATCTTCTAAAACCTTTATATTTATCATTTGATTTTAAATCAATTTCAATAGAATTAAATTTATCCAACAATTGTTTCTTTTGAGTTGGAGCAATAATTGCTTTATCTTCAATTGGTGGTTGAATTGGTTTTGATGATTCAAAACTCATAGTTGGAGTAGGTGGAGTTAAAGGTTGTTGTTGATGATTTTCCAATAATTGACTACTTCTTTCTCTTTTAATATTTAATGGAGGAATATCATTATCTTCAAATGATGAAACTTCACTTTGTAAATCTTCTTCAAATTGTAAAATTGAATTAGCAATAAATACATAAATTTTAATCCAAATTAATTCCAATTCATTATTAAAATTACTACTTGAATTTTTAAAAGTTTCAATTAAACTTGAACCCATTGGTTCTAAATATTTTGTTGCTGTAGAACTAAATCTTTGATTTTCTTGAACAAATTGATATAAAAATTCATCACATAATGATAAATTATCAATATTATTTAATATAAAATTAAATAAATCTGAAAATATAATTGAATGTTCATTAATAATATAATCATTATTATTAAAAATTGATTTTAAATTTGGATTTTTATTTAATAAATTTGAATATAAATTTGTATAAAAATCTCCTTTATTAATTTTTGACCATGATAATTTTAAATTTTGAACTTCTATTGATGTCAAATTTAATTCTGACATAATTTCTGATATCTATTATTTGGGGGTATTAATGAAAAAATAAAAATTTAAAAATAAAAAATGTTGGAATCTTCTAAAAATATATAAAAAAAATATAAATTGGTATACTAATAATTTGAGGGAAAATAACAAGCAATTTAATGAATAACTTTAATTAATTATTTAAAAAAAACTTAGGAAAAATAAGAATACAAAAATAAAAATATAAAAAAAATTTTTGACGAAATTCATTTGTTTATATATATATAAAACTTGTTAAAAATAACATATCTTTTGATATAAATTAAGAAAAAGTTTTTAAATTAAAAAAAAAATCTCTTTTTTTGGTTGTGAAATAAATTTGGTTAAAATTATAATTACTCGATTTGGAAAAGTAATTTTTTAATTCTTTTTTTTTTTTTTTTTCCTGCTTTGCAGTTTCTCTAATTCTAACAGATTTATAGCAAAAGAACAGAACCCATTCGATTCAGAGATTTAACGTAGAGAGATCTCTGTTTATAACACTTCTTTCTTCTCATTCATCATCATCATCATCATCTTCTTCTTCTACTACTTCTAATATATACATTCTAATCGTTTAAATAAATATAAACATAAACATAAACAAAAGTAAAAATAAACTTCTTTGAAATCTTAACGAAAAATAAAAAAAAAAATGACAATTATTTTTAGTTAGTCGTGTACTTTTGTTCGTTAACCATTTTAGGAAACTATATTAAAGAGATAATGGAACAATAAACTAAACTAAACTAAACCCAATTTAATTAATTATCCATTCAACATTTGACATTTGCTACAAAATTTTAATATTATATAAAATAAAATAAAAGTGGAGAGTGAAAATATTTCCAAATTAGTTTAGTTGCAATTTCTTTTATTGGAAATGATTTTCAATTTTCAATATTATTTTCTATGGTTAAGATATTCTTTTTTTCTTTTAGTTTGTTCTATGGGGGTTTGGTTTTTAAATGGTTTGGAACCAAGAAAAGGGACCCCCTTTCAAATAATACTTTGACCTTCGACCCATATGAATAAAAATCCCCACATCCTTAATGAAACATTTTTTTATCTCTTTTCAAGGTAATAAAACTCAATTTTGTATTTATTTTTAGCATGTAACATCCGATCCATCTCTTTTACATATATCGTCAAATAAACTTTCCTAAATTACAATCACGTATTCAAAAAAAAATTTATTTTATTCGACGTGTCTGTGGATTCATTCATTTGTCATTTTTGTTTATTATTATTATTCTTTAATTAATTACATACTTTTTAATAAGATTATATGTTTTCTTTTTATTATTTTCGGTTAAATTTTAAAAAGTTTAATTAACTGCTAAAAATTATGGAAAAATGTAAAAAATTTATAAACGTTTTTTGTTTTGTAATATAATTTTTTTAATTTAATCCATATCTAAGCATTTTTCTTACTTCAATGAATCTGTTCGATATTAAATTTACGACTATTGAAAAATTATTCCATCATTTTAAGATATATTTAAATATATATATATATATAAGTTTGTATTGGCTAGAGATTTTTTATATTAATTATAGTTTTGGTGGGACCCGCCTTTTCAAATATAAAATCCATGAAAAATATTAAAATATATTGATTAATAATCTTTTCAATTTAAATGATTTTTAATATATATTACTTATATATTACTGAGATGAGATGGTATTAATGGTGGCAAAAAGAAGATGACTTACAAACCCTTTTGTCTTACATTTGATCATTAACTATTTGATATTATAGAGATTAGTATGGAATGCATCCACACATACATACTTACGAAATCTCTATTAATATTTTTTTTATGTCTTTTCTTTTTATTAAAAAAGTTGTACGCTTTTCTTTTTTATATAGAGACAAAACATCCATACATACATAGTGTAATGGAATACCACTATAATAAAAAAGAGAGAGAGAGAGAGAAAAAACTACTATCAAAATACATTTCATAATATATATAATACATTCAATAATATATTCAATATAATCAACACGTTATAATTTACATGTTATTTAAATATATAATTCATTATTAATTATTAAGATCAAAAGATATATATAATATAAATAATAAATCATATTTCATAATTAAAAATCATCTAATATTCCTAAATATCACGTAATATAATCTCATATCAAACATATTATAACCAATGGATATTAATAATAGAAGGTCGGTTGATTCAAATCAACAAGAACAAGAAGGCCGTAGGAAAAGGAGAAAAACTAATAATAATGATACATCAAATCTCCCAAATACATCTAATACTACTACTCCTACTCCCGCTCCCGCTCCAAGTGTTATTGAATTAATATCGGATGATGAAACTTCAATAAATGATTCTTCATTATCTCAACGACAATTATCAATAATTGAAATAGAAAATGATCAAGATGATGATTTACAAATTATAGATGTAAATACAAGAAATCCAACACCAATTACAAATAATGATACTAATGCTAATGATAATGATAATGATGTAGTTATACGAAGTGTTACAACTATAAATAATAATAATGATAATAATCCTACAAGTTCACAAGATGTTGAAATTACAGATGTACGTCGTATTCAATCTCCATTACCTCATATTCATACACCAATGGGTACAATACAATTTAATGATGAAGTATTAGAAAGAAGAATGATTGAAGCACAACAGCGTCTAAGGAATCAACAAAATAATATAGGCGTTGTTACATCTACTCGACTGGGTGGTATACGGAGAGGAACATCAAGAGGTAGAGGAGGTATTGTCCCAAGAGGTAGAGGTGGTGTCACCATAAGAAGTAGAGGTGGTGGTACTATAATAAGAGCCAGAGGTAGAGGAAATTTAAATATTAATAATAATAATAATTCTAATAATTCTAATAATAGATCACCATTATGGAGAAGTTCAACATTACCTGAATTTGTTCGACAATTTCAAATTAGAGGTAATTCTGATTTTAGAGTAGTTTTAGGATTTCATGATGCAGCTACAAGACATCATAATAATCAACATTATCGTCAACATAATAATAATTTAATGCATCATCAACAACATCATCATCATCTTCATCATCATCATGGAGATTTTTCACATTTAATTGATTTTTTTGATGATTATACAGATGATACAGAAGATGGAGATTATGATGATTCTTATGATGATTCAGAACAAGATATGGATAATGAAATTGCTCAAAGTATAATGGCAAGAATTGAAGCTGATAATAATCAATTAATTGATGCAAGACAATTAAGAGAATCAAATTTTAATAAAAAAACTTTAATTGAAAAAGAAGAAATTTCAAAAAATGAAAATAAACAACATTCAAATAATATTTCAAAAAATTTAAATTTAGTTTGTGAATTATGTAATATTGTATTAGGTCAAGGTTCACCAGATAATTTTAAAGGTGATTCAAAATATAATGAAAATTTTAAATTTTATTCAAAATTATATAAAGTTCAAGCTCCATGGTTTTGTATTTATCCTTTTACACCAATTGATTATGAATTATCTAAAAGAATATTTGTTGCTAAATGTGGTCATACATTTTGTGGTAGATGTGTTAAAAATATAGGTAATAGACCACCAAAAAAGAGAGGTAAAAGAAAGAAAGAAAATGATGAAAATGGAAAAGAAGAAGAAATTAAAATTGATATTAATAATCCTCAAGTTTTTGCACCTTCTCATTGTCCAGAAAATTCATGTGGTAAAAAATTTAGTGCTAAAAGTTTTACAGAAATATATTTTTGAAACGGAAACGGAACCAACCCACTGAATGATTATAGGTTAAGTAATATTTTTTTTTTTTATAGATATAGAATTTATGAATTAAATATATTTATTTATTTATTTATTTATTTATATAAAACCTACCGATTTAATATTACAAAAATTAAGAACGAAAGAAACAAACAAACTAACTAAACATATAATTGAAATTTATGATGATAATACCCTAAAGAAAAGAATAAACAAAAATATAATATAATATAATATAATTTTTAACCAAAAAAGAAAATGTATTAAAAAAGAAATAAAAAAAATCAAACTCAAACTCAAACTCAAACTTTAAAAGAAAAATACCCTCCAAACAAATAATGCAACAAATGAAAAAGTTTTAAAAAAAAAAACACCAGGTCTTTTCTCTATTTATATTCATCAATTTTCATTCTTTTAGTAGCTGAAGATAATCCATCAGGTTCTTCACTAGAACATCTAGTTGATTGAGAATCAATATCATGTTCTTTACTAACTTCCATCATATCAACATTTTCTTCAACAACTGGTATTGGTTGTGCTGGTGCTTCACCATTTACCCAATTTTCAACTTTTGCTAATTGATCATTAAATACATTAGTTAATTTAGTAATCATATCTAAACTTTCTTTAGCAAATACAAATATACGATCATTACCTTCAATATTTGGAGTTATTGTACCATCTGTTGAATTTGTAGTATTTGATTTTTGTAAAGATAATGGTAAATGTAAAATTATATCACGAATTGTATTTTTTAATTCATCATCATCACCTCCAGTATGAGAAGAAGTTGGACTTAATTCTTGAGTCATTGCTGTTTTTTCATCAATTGTTGTTGTTGTGCTGGTTGTAGTTGTAGTTAATGAAGATGGTTTAAAATTTGAAATTAAATGAATAATTTTTTTAACAGTTCCAATAATTTCAGTTTTTGTCTTTTGAGCTGCTTGTTCAGGTAATAAAGATGAATCATTTGATAATTGAGAATTTAATTTAAATCTTTCTTCTTTTACAGCTAATTCAGTTTCATTTAATTTTTGTTGTAAATAAACTAATTTTGAATTTATATTTGTATTTGCTAATTTTAATATATGAATACAAAATTGTAATCTTTTTTTAGCATCATAATAAGTTGTTGAGCTAGGTATATTTGATGATGTTGAACTTGATGATATTGATGTATTACTTGAATTACTAAATCTTCTTTTTTTTGGTTGTTGTTGTTGAATTTGTTTATGATCACCTAATAAATTAATTTCTCCATTTATTGTAGAATTATTTAAATTATTTATAGATGCTGCATTTCTAATTTGATGTCTAGTATTTAAATTAACTTCAATTTTATTAGCTATAGGTATTGCAGCTGCTTCAACTATATTAGCAGCATAATTAAATGAAGGATAATTTCTTTTTGAATCTTCATAATATTTAACTGCATTAACAACTATTGGATGTTTCGCAACCATTGAAACTGTAGAAACTATAGGATGTCTATTTTGTTGTTCTTCTTCTTCTTCATCTTCTTGATCTTGTTCTAAATTGGTTGATGTAGTTGTTTCACTTATTATTGTATCACCATCTGATGGTGGGGTAGTATTTCTAGTTAATTGAGTTAATGCTTCAGCTGCAGAAACTAAATCTTGTTGATCTTCACCTGAAGGTATACCTTGTTGTTGTTGTTGTTGTTGTTGTTGTTGTAGTTGTTGTAAATGTAATTGTGATGAAGATGTAGTAGTTGATGAAAATGGGGTATTTTGTTGTTGTTCTATAGTAGTTGTAGAAGTTGTTGGAGGAGCTTTTGAATAAGGTGGAGGTGGAGGATTTGAAGTTGATGATGACATTATATATATATTATATATTATAGTTCTTTTTGGTTGGTTGTTTTAAAATATTTTTTGAAAAAGTGATTAGATTTGATTATATATAATAATAAATTATTATACACTTGACTTGATGTTATCAGACAAAACAAGACAAGACAAGACAAAGCAAAAAAGCAACTGGAAATGAAACTTGCAATGGAGATTGAAATTGGAATTGAAAATGGAAATGGAAATTGGAAATGGAAAATCTCTTATATAAAGTTGGAATCTCCTCTTTTGATAGAAATGAAATAATAATTCAATAAAAAAGAAGAAAAAGTTATTTGATAAATTTCTGAGCAGAAAATAAAAATAAAAATAAAAATAAAAAAAAGTTGTGAAAAAATTAAAATTTAAATTAAATTTAAAAAAATTTGAAAAGACAATAAATAAATAAATAAAAATTGAAGAAACTTTAATTGTTATATATCTTTCAACTAGATAGACTAATTGAAGTGAAGTGAAGTAACTTATGATAATCTTTAGAATTTCAAATAAAAGATTTAAAAAAACCGAATTTAGAAAAATAAAAAACTGAACTAAAAAAATTTAAAGAAGATTGTGATTTTTTTTACTACTGATTGTCGTACTCCGGAGTTTAATCTCTGGCGGCGGGTCGCACCAACGAAATGGTACCAAATGGTATGATATGATCTGGTGGTAACACAAGAAAAAAAAAATGACATGCGATGAAATTTTTATTGTTTTTTTTGCATGTGAATAATTTCTTATGTATTGTGATTTTTTTAGAGTCAGTGAGATCAAAACCTTAGAGGCTAAGGTAAAAGTAAAGTAAACTAACAACCCAACATTTAACATTACAACCATAATTATAACCATAACCGTAACTAATTCTTCTTATCTTTCTTTTCTACAAACAACAATCATTGCCACTGCCACGCACTAATGTTACATCTATCTTATAGACTGTTGATCTTTAGAAGAGCAATTGTTGATTGTTTAAAATAGATTTAAATACGGCTTTATAATTTATAATATATATTTTATATTATATTTTTATTGTGTCATTTGTTTAATATTTATTTTATTTTATTTTATTTGGCAACTAAAATATTCATATGATAATTTTGACTCTTGAGAGAATGGAACGATATCTTTCTTTCTTTCTTTGTTGTTGTTATCTTACTGTTCTGTTTCTCTTCTTTTGTTCTCAACAACTAGCTAGCTCATCGCATCTTCTCTTTCTCTTACAATTGGATCTAGTTTTGTTTCATTATCTTAGTTGGGGTAAAAAGAAACGAAAGAAAAGAGGATCTCATTTCATTTTCGTTTAATAAGTTTCAACCCAAAACTTCAACTTCAATTTCAATTGTCAAAAACAAAAACAAAAACCCCTTAACAATCGGCCCCTCTTTTTCTTTGTCCTTTGTCTTGTCTTTTCTTTTCTTGTCTTTGTCCTCTTCTGTCTTGTCTTTAAACTTTTTCAACAAACAAATAAATTAAAACAAAAAGATCTACAATCAAAAAAAAAAAGAAAATATTTCTAATGAAACAACAACCAGAGATTCAATTAGAAAAGATCTTGATAAAGAAAGAAAGAAAAGAAAAGATCAACAAACTAATAAACTTAATATTATCATCTTCCTTCTATCCCCCTATGTCCTTTGGGCCCTCGGCCATATAATTCAAGAACCATCTCTTCTCTTCAGTTATCTCTAGTTCTTTCCTAAAAATATTGATTTGTTTTTCTTTTTTCTTTTTTGTTTTTCTTTTTTTTGTTGGTTGGGGATTTTCAGATTTTTAGATTAAAAACGTTTGATCAAAAATCAAAAAATAGTTTGATAACTTTACTAAAAATTACTGTATATTATTATTATTGTTATTCACATGTATTTCTTTGCTTCCTTTTTTTTTTTTTTTGGTGCCATAATTTATGCACCAGGCCATATATATAACAAACTACACATAACATAACCTTTACTTTATTTTTCTTATCATTTCATAGACAATTCTTTCTTTTTAAAATCGAATCAGATCAAATCAAATCAATGATTTTCAACTCGTTCCCGATATTTGACTTCTTCTCTTCTCTGTAAAACCATTCTATTTTAAAAACATTCTATTTTTTAATGCATTTTTTCTTGTTTTTCTGATATCTTTTTTTCTTAATATCTCATGATTCGATTTACTATTATTTATCATATTCATATTCATGTTGATTGATAAACGTTTTTTATCTACTTAATTATACATAAATTAATTAAATTAATTAATCACATTGACTAAACGTTTGTTTAATTGTACAACAATTTTTTAATTTTTAATTACACTTTATATATATTTTTTATTTATTTTTTTTATATTTTGCAACTATGTGTTTTTTTTCTATACACAGGATATTTTCTAATATACAAATAACTTAATTCTAAATTTTATTTATTTATTTATTCATCTTCTTTATTATTTTGAACATATTCAATAGCTTTTGCTTTAACTTTAGAAATCATTAATTCATCATTTTTAAGTTCTTCAAATTCTAACCATTTATTAAAGAAAAATTTTGCTTGTTTTTTAGTTAATTTTTTATTTAAAACTCTTTCAAATAAATCTTCAATATTTGATTTATTATCTTCTTGTTCTTCATTATCTTCTTCATGTTCTTTATTATATTTAATTTCTTGATCTATATAAACATTCCATAAATCAATTCTTTTAGATGCATCACTAATTAATCCTTCAAATAATGATCTACCTTGTTCAGGATCACCTTTTTGAAATTCCAATTGAGCAAATTTTTTAACAATTTCAATATGATCTTTTTTTGGTAAAGATTTTAAAGATTTTGATAAAATTTCATTTGATTTATTAAATAAGTTTTGATCTAATAAATATGAACCATATTGAATCCAAGTTTGTAAATTTTTATTAAATTTTTTAATCATTAAATTAAATAATTCTTCAACTTTATTAAATTTTTCACTCATTATATAAATATTAATTAATTTTTGATGCATTATAAATGAATCCATATATTGACAAGATTTTTTAAATATTATATCTAAACTTTCTTCATTACCAAAAGTATTTTCTAAATTTAATAATGCAATCCAAATATTTTTCTTTTCTTGTTCTTCTCTATAATTTATAGTTTTTAATGCTCGTTCACCAATCTCTCTTGCTTTATCAATTTCACTCAATTGTAATTGAAATGACATATAATTCATCCATAATATTGAACTATTTGGATTACCAACTAATAATCTTTCAAAATCTCCTATAGATTGTGGAGTTCTAGTATTTAAATCTGCTGTTTTATCTTCAATTAATTGTTTATTTTTCTTGGATTTTTTCTTGGATTTTAAATTTAATGATTCTTCTTCTTCTTCATCATCTGATGATGATGAATCATAATCTTTATCTGCTTGATCTAATATAGATGCTGTCCAATCAAATCCATTGGTTGATAAACCTGTTGATTTTGAAGTTTCTTCTATTTCATCATCTTCAGATTCTGAATCATTATCATCTTCTGAATCATCATCTGCTGCATTCATAATTACATCTTCTTCTTCTTCTTCAGATTCTTCTTCTTCTTCTTCATCATCTTCTTCTTTCATTTCAACATCTTCTTCTACTTCTTCTTCTTCTTCTTCTTCTCCTTCAGTAAAATATGATGCTTTCATACCCAATGATAATTGTTTTTTATCTTCATCAATTTTCAATATTTTAACTTTAACTCTATCACCTTCACCAAATAATGAAGAAATATTTTTAACATCACCATTTTCACTAATTTCAGAATGATGACATAATCCACTAATATTTAAAGTATCATCTAATTTTATAAATATACCAAAATCTGTAATTTTTGTAACTTTACCTTTATAAATTTCACCAATTTTTAAATCATTAAAATTTTTTAAATAATTTAATTCACCATTAATTTCACTTTCTTTTAAAGTCATTAAAATTCTATTATTTTCTTGACAATTTATAATTTTACCAATAATATTTTGATTAATTTTAAAAAATTTTTTCCAATCTTTTAAATAAGAATCTGATAAATCTGATATACGAACTAATGCATATATAGATCTACCTAATGATACATAAATACCATTATTTGCAATATTTTTAATAAAACCTTTTACAATATCTCCACGTTTTAAATCTTCAATTGAATTAATTAATTTATCTTTAATTTTAGATTCATCTCTTAAAGAAACTGATATTTTATTATTTTCAAAATCTAAATTTAATATTTTAACATTTATAAAATCACCAATTTGATAAATTTGATCCAATTTAAATGAATAATCATTTAATGCATCTGTTATAAATGATGATGCAATTAAATTATTACCTAAATCAATTAATAAATAATTTTCTTTAATTTTAATAATTTTACCAGGATAATTTTCTCCAATTTTTAAATTTTTAATTGTTTCAGGTTTTGAAATTTTACTTGAAATTAATGATAATTTTTTATGTTCTAAATCAATTTTATCAACTTTAACTTTAATTGCTGAACCAATTGATAATTTATTATCTAAATCTTTTAAAAAATTTCCATCATTACTTAAATCAAGAAATTGTATATGACCATTAATTGATGGTGATATTGATACCCATACAAATCCTTTAGTTATATTATTTACAAATGATAAAAATTCTTCACCTGGTTTAATATCTGATAATTTTAATTCTGTTAATTTTTTTTTATTTCCATCATCACCAATTATTGGATCATTTATTGATAATTCTAAAATTGTAAATTTATTTGATTTACGATGAGTAATTGGTAAATATGTATGATTTTTAGCATCATGTATACCAATAACTTTAACATCTAATATTTGACCCTTTTTAAAAATTGATAATGGTTGTGAAGGATTAATTATATCATTAAAATTTTTAAAAACTTGTGTAATATCAATTCTACCTTGTAAATTATCACCCAATTGAACATTTAATTGTGTACCTTTAATATTTTTAATCATTGCTTTTGTACTAGTACCTGGACTATAATCAGCAATAATTTTTTTTGTAGAATCAATTGGATTAATAATTAAATCATCTCCATCATCAGTAATTTTTTTAGAATCAATTAAAGTTAATAAAAATCTTTTATTATCATGATCAATACTTAAAACTTTACAAGTAATTGATTGATTTTTAAAAAATTTTTTTGATAAATCTTCATTTGGTTTTAAATTAGTATATTTTGCCAATATTAAACCAGTTAATTTCCCAGTAAATGAAACAAATAAACCTAAATTTGTAACTGATTTAATATAACCTTTTAAAGTTTGATTTAATTGAATATCATTAAAATCAATTGGAAATTGTTTTAATTTTGCTGAATCAATTAATGATTTTTTTGCAGTACCAATAATAGTTCTTGCTTTTAAATCTTTTTCTAAAATTAAAATTTCTAATTTACTTGATATTTCAATTTTTTTAGCTAATGAACGATTTTGTTCAAAATTTCCATCAGATAATTGACCATCATTAATAACACCTCTTAAATTAGAACCTTCTAATTCAACCAATATAGAATCTTTTTTCTTTTCAACAACAATTGTTGATACAATAGATTGACCAGAAATTAAATTATTAATTTCAATTTTTTGAGCATTTGATAATTCACTTGATTGTTTTAATGTAACAACTAATCTTTTTAATTCTTGATTTATATCTAATATACGAACACTTACAATTTGACCTAATTTTAAATAATTTTTAGCATCATCAACAAAAGTTTCAGAAATTTCATTTTTTGGTAAATAAGCTTTTAAATTTCCAAAAAATTGTACAATAACACCATTATGAACAAATTTTTCAACAATTGCAGCTGTTTTAAAACCAATTTTTGCTTGTTCAAATTTATATAAAATTTCATCATCTTCTAAATTAACTAATGCTTTTCTTAAAGTTATTATAGCTTTATTTGAATTATTTTTTAAATTTAATAATCTACCTTTAACTTTTGAACCAATTCTAAATTTTCTTTCTGGATAAACTAATTTAATATCAGACATTTGATTTGATGGTACTAAACCATTAAAATCTAAAAATTTTAAATTTATACCTTGAGATTCTGGTAAAACTTTTAAAATTTCACAATTTGTTAATAATGTACCAATTGGAATATCTTGTAAATTTAAATATTTTGAATTAATTAATTTTGTTTCAAATGTTAAAATTAATAAATTTTCAATATAATTAAAATCTATAACTCTTGATTTATGTTTTGAACCAATTGAATAATCAATAATTGTTTTATTTTCATCAATTTTTGAATTATGAATTTGTCCATATAAATTATTACTACCAAATTTAACATAAATAAATAATTCATCATTACCAATAACTTCAACTTCTTCAAATATATGACCAATTGGAAATGCTTCTAATAATTCTTGTCTTGTAATTGTTTTTAATTGCATAATATGAGGTATAATTGATAAAACTAATTTTTTTGTACCATTTTTTAATAATATAGCAATAATTCTTGCTTTTATAATATTACCAACACCATATTTTGATTTTAAATTATTTAAATTAAATTCTTGAATATTTGCTAAATTAATAGTACCATCTATTAAACCAAAAACTCTTGTAATTAATCCAGAAGAAGTTACTTCACTAATTAATGCATCAACAATTACCCCTGGTTGTATTGAATCAATTGAAGAAATTGAAGTTATTGTAGTTGGTTTTTTAATATTAGTTAAATTTGAAGCTGGTTTTAAACTAATTGTTCTACCTGATGGTTTAGTTATTATAGAACATAATAAAACACCACCAATTTTTAATGAATCAATATCAATTTCTTCATTATTTTTTAATTCTTTATTTGATATAAAACCTGAAAAATTAACTTTATTACCACAATTTAATATAATACCATGATCTTCAATTGATTTAATTGAACATTGTAATAAATTACCAGGTAATAAATCTTCACTTTCTAAATTTTCATTAACAATTTCTGGTTCAATACTTAATTCAATTCTTTTCTTTTTATCCGAATCTTCTGGAATTGAAACTTTTGCTTTTAACCAAGAACCTAATTTAAAAATAGTTGATAAATTAGGAAATTCTTTTTCTGGTTTTGATTTAATTGTAGCTACTGTAGTTCCATCTTCATCTTCTGATTCTTCATCTTCTTCTTCTGATTCTGATTCTTGTTCAAATTTTTCAATTAATTCAGTAATATATGGATTAATTGAAGTTATAGGAATATAACCAACTAAATTATCACCTAATGCCAAAGTAATATCTAATTTATTAATTTCTTGAATTTGTCCCAATACTAATGATCCATTAACTAAATTTTTAAAATTTAAATATTCAATATTAATTTTATCATCTACTTCATTTTCATCATCATTTTCAGTTTTTTTCTTATTTGATCTTCTTTGTTTCTTTTTAGGTTGTTGTTGTTGTTGTTGATCTGAATTTATTGTTCTTTTATTTTTATTATTATTAGCTTGTTCAAATAATACATCTTTAGTTGCTTCATTAGAAATTTCTTTAACTTCTAAAGGAGTTAATTTAGTTTTACCTCCTCTTGGAAATGCAAATTCACTATTACTTAGTACTGATTTGGATGAATCAGACATCTTTATATAATATATTTAGTGAATAATGAAAGACTAATTATATTAAAAAAAAAAATAAAAAAATAATTATATTTAAAGATTTCCTAATAGTGAGATGAGATGGAAAGAAAATTCAAAAAAAAAAAAAATTTACATTAAAAATTTTTTGGTCAAAAAATTGTCTCACGTGTGTTTCCACGTGATTTAAAAATTGTTGCATTTAATTTTTTTTTTTTTTGCTGCAATTTTCAATTTTTAAACTTTTTTGAAATGATATAACTATATTTATCACAAAATATACATATATACATGTAAATATAAACTTAAAAAATACAATAATAAAATAATATACATTAACTTTTTTTTTTTTTTTTTTTTTTTGGTTATTTTTTTATTTTTTGAAAAATATAAAATACAAATAAATTTTGCACCTTCATAAAGGTTTAAAAAATTCTTCTATCATTAACAGTACCTGTTTGTTTTCTATCCCACATTACTTTATCAGCTTCTTTTAACCCATATTTTTTAATCAATTTGGAATAAAACAATCCACATGCATTACATAAAGTCCTACTACCCTCAGGACCTCTTCTCCATTCTGGTGTTTCTTGTGAACAACAATGTTGACAAGTAATTTCTGGTTTTAAACTCAATTCTGTATTTAAACTACCAACACTAAATTGTTGAAGACCATTATTACCATTTGAATTATTATTCAAATTACTATTATTATTGTTATTTCCATTATTATTATTATTATTATTGTTATTATTATTATAAATAGTATTATTATAATTAGTATTGGAATTATTGGAATTTGATTTATTGGAATTTGAATTTGTTGTTGTAGTTACACCATTTTGTTTTGGTATAATAACCTCCATTGGTACAATTTCTCCACCCATGGTTAAAGATGTTGATTTTTGCATCTTTTTACGTTTCTTCTTTTCATTTTTATAAAGATCTTGTTGATGAGGATGTTTCTTATTATTAATTTTATGTTCATGATTAATTTTATTTCCATTATTATTGTTATTATTATTATTATTTGAATCTTTGTTATGTTTAATAACATCATAAGAAATTTTTAAATTTTCAATCAATTCAATCATTTTTTTAAAATTAATTAAAATTTCATCTAAATTTTTATTTGATAATCCATTCATTAATTTATCAACCAATAATTTATTTTTAACTTTACTTATTGTTGAATCATTCAATTTATTTAATGAATTTTTTGAAACATCATTACATCTAACTTCCAATTCCATTAAAAATTGAATCAATTCATTTATAAATTTATAATCATTACTTGTAGAATCATTTGTATTTGTTGTTGTAGCTATAGTACTGTTTGTAGTTGCATTATTAGTTATATCTGAATTATATGAACAAGTTTTAGTACGATCCATATATGTAGGTGATGAATACAACATATTCAATTGTTTTGCTGCTTCAATAGGATAAACATATTGATTAGGAATACTTTCATGTCTTGATCTTAATGTTCCATATGAATATTCAGATACTGTTCCAAATCCTCCTCCATTACTACCACCACCCCCACCTCCTCCATTACTAAAATAATTATTACTATCAATAGTATTATTACCACTTCCTCTTCTACTACTAATTCCTTGAATACGATTATTTCTATTTTCATTATTAATAATATTATTATTGTTATTATTAAAAGAACAATGATTTGATAACAGAAGTACTCTTTGAACTGCTTGACTACTCGTAATATCTGGATTACAAAGTGTTTCATTCAACTGTTGAAACGATGGTAATCTTGGTAATGCAGTTGTACTCTGTTCATTATGATGATTAGTTCCATTCATTATTACTTAATTGTTAATTACAATAAAATAGAAAGACTTTTTTTAAAAAATTTGGTTATGTTTTAAAAAAAAAAGATGGATATCTATATATATATACAAGTTTTTTTCAATTTTTTTGAACATACATCTATATACATTTAAAATCTGTATTTTAAAAATCGGCATATCATTAATTTTATTATTATTCTATTTTTTTTAAATTATCTCTATTATATAGATTTAATGCATATCTGTATCCTTTAAATTTAAGTTATGCTAGTTCATGATAACCAGACATCAAAAAAAGAAAAAGATATTAAAAATAAATAATAATCTCATTATTTAATAGAAAAATAATATTACATCTCTATTTTAAAAAATAGAATAAAATATAGAAAACAAAAAAAATTTTTTTTAAGGAAAGTCATATTACATAACTTTGCAAAATCATACATTTACTAAACATTTACTCCTTGACGTAAACTTTTAGATTGAAGTCTAGAAACCTAGATATAATAAAATTTCAATTAATCAGCATTGAAAAAATTTTGTTGATATCATCAATATTATATCTTTCAAAGTTATATCTCGTTAATAAAACAAGACCGACTCACTTTTTTTTCTTTTTATTTTTCTTTGATGAACTACTTGGTTGTTGGATGACAATAGTTCCATCTTTGACATCTTGAGATTCATTTTTAAATTTTTCTTGATTATCTAAGAAAAACATTAAATCAGTAACTTGTTCATTTAAATTATTATTTTCCAAATTTAAATTTTCTATTTTCTTTTTATATTCATCTTGTAATTTATTTAAATGATCTATTTTTTTTGAAAATCCTTCATTTAATGAATTTGCTATATTTAATTCTCGAATAATATGATTTAATTTTTCTTCTTTATTTTGAATTTTTTCTTTTAATGATGGTATCATATTAGATGTAAGATCTGCTAATTTTGATGTTAAATCTTCAACTTTGATTTCTAATTCTGTTACTGCCTGTGTCTGATCTTTTATTGGTTGTGGAGGTATCAGTGATCCACGTCTTGATTTAGGTTCAATTATTAATAATTCTTGTTCTTCTAATAAATTTTCATAGTATTCTCTTTGACTTGCTAATTGACTAATTAATAATTGTGAATATTCAAATCCAACTTGATCAATTTTATCAACATTTAAATTTTTATTATTATTTTTATCTTTGTCAGATAATTCAACTAATTTACCATCAGATTCATTAGTAACTAATCTATGAACATAATTATCTCCAGCATAATCCCACACTCTACTAGTACTTGTCTCCATAGCAAAGCAATGTCCTGTATTTATAAAATGTTTCAACGAATGTTGCTCAGGCGCATACCTACTACAACCAACATTACCACAAACTAAACAGATCCATAAATTACTATTTTCATTACATTCCATACATATTTCCGATTCAGAAATATTGTTATTACTTAATAATGATGTTACTTGAGATTGCGGTTGTGGAGTACTTATACTTAGTCGTTGTACTCTACTATTTGTACTGGATCGACGAATATTTAAATTATTATTGCCAATATTATGTGAATATCTGCAAATTGGACATGTATCATCTTTCCATTTTGATAAACATTGACAATGAAATGTATGTTGACAAGGTATAGTTAATAAACCAGTTATTACCGCATCCATTTTCTCTAGACAAACCGGACATGTAGGTAATTCAATAGTATTTTGTAATTGATTACTAATTGTAGTCTTCAGTGGTGATGTAAAAGGATCTTGTAATAAAAATGGTATTAATGATGTTTCCGCTTCGGTATCTTTAGTTGGATAATATAATTGTACTGATTTTATATAAACGACATGACAAGTTTCAGGTTCCATTGAATTGAATGCTTTACCATTATAATTATATTGAAAATCTGCTGCTGACATTATATCTCTAAATTTTATTAGAACCAAAAATCTATTTGGTTTATCACTTTTCAATATTCTAACATGGGATATATCATTCATATATTTTTCACCAATAAATCCTAATAAATCAGTAGCAGTAAAATATGTCGGAACTGCTAAAATTGCCACCATTGTATCATCACCTTCATTTGAATGATGTGGTATATCACTTGTTGAATCTTCATTTTCAAATTCTCGATATAATCTTACAACTCCGTTACCAATCAGTTTTGCCTTTATCGGTTCAATTGCAGCAGTTACCATTTCTGAAGAATTTTTTGGTTTGATATCAATTTCAGTGATTTCAATTGTGGAAAATCTATAATCTGAAGTTGTATTAGTTGAATCAATTAAGTCTATAGTTATATGATAGGAATCTGTACCTATCATTATCTTTAAAACAGAGATTGATTTGATTTAAAGACTAATTTTTTTTTTTTTTAGATAGTTTTTTTTAGTGTGGGTTGTATATACATATATATTATTCTACTATAAATAATATCTACTTTTATCAAATTTTTCTAAATTAGCAATTATTTCACCATTTTTACCAATAATTTCGATTTCTTCACCATTTAATACTTTTAAAGCATTCGGATCAGGTATCCATATAACATGTGCATTGGCATTTATACCAGATACAACACCAGGTATACCATCTTCAAATATTAAACATTCTTCAATTTTAATTTCTTCTAAACCTTCTTCAGATCTTTTAGTATTTATACTTGCCAAACATGCAAACCAAATATCTGGATGTGGTTTACCTTTACCTTTAGGTATTCTTTCATCATCACCAGTAACTATATGACCTTCAAAATATTTAAATCCATGTTGTAAATGATCAGTTTTTCTTTCAAAATTAATTGTATTTGATGAAGTACCTAAAGCAATTGGGATTTTTGATTGATATAAATATTCTAATAATTCTAATGCTCCTGGTAAAAATCTTGATTTTTGCCATTTATCTGCTTGAATTTCTATTGCTTGTTTTGCAAATTCTTCTGCTGTTATTGGTAAATCATATTCTTTAATTAAAATATTAGTTGCTTCTAATCCTGGTCTACCTTGTAATTGAATTTTAATATCCCAAGTTAATGGTCCTTTACCATATTGAGCTAATAATTCAGTAGAAGCTTCGGTGTAAATGTCTTCTGTATTTAAGATGGTTCCATCCATGTCTAAAAATTGTTAGAAAAAATATTCTTGATTATTCAATAAAATAAAAATACATACCAAAAAGACATGCTTTAATCTTTGTATGACTAATATGAAGTTAGTACTTGTTAACTTATAATCATTTGAAAAGTATACATACTGTTTGTCTAAACTCATTCTTGTTGTTTGTTGGAGGTGATATTTAAAAAAAAAGAAATAATGAAAAAAAAAAAAAAAATAATCTACAAAATCACGTCAAATATAAAAAATTGTATATAATAAAATAAATATTAAGTTTGTTCACAATGGAGCATTTTTAAATAAATATGAAATACTTTCACCATTATGTAATCTTCTAATAGCTTCAGCCAATACAGCAGAAACATCAATTGTATCTAATTTAGGACATAATTTTAATTTATCTTCAAATGGAACAGTATTTGTACAAATAACTTTTTCCAATTTTGAATTATTAATATTTTTAATAGCATTACCTGATAATATACCATGAGTAACAACAGCAATAACTTCTTTTGCATTATTTTCTAATAAAACTTCAGCAGCTTTTGCTAAAGTACCACAAGTATCAGCCATATCATCAACTATTATACAAATTTTATCAGAAACATCACCAACTAAAACCATTCTTGAAACTTCATTAGCTCTAGCTCTTTCTTTATGAATTAAAGCAAAATTTAAATCTAATCTATCAGCTAATCCAGCAGCTCTTTTAGCACCACCGGCATCAGGTGATATAATTATTGCTTGTTTATAATCAATATTTTCTTTTATATATCTAACAACACTTGGTTCAGCATATAAATTATCAACAGGTATATCAAAGAAACCTTGAATTTGAGAAGCATGTAAATCCATAGTAATAACATGATTACATCCAGCTGTAGTCAACATATCAGCCATTAATTTAGCAGTAATTGGAGCTCTAGATTTATCTTTTCTATCTTGTCTAGCATAAGGAAAATTTGGTAAAATTACAGTAATTCTTCTTGCACTGGCAGTTTTACAAGCATTTATCATAATCATTAATTCAAATACTCTATCGTTAACTTCACCTGAACCAATTTGACAAACAATAAAAATATCTTCATCTCTTACTGATTCTCCAATAGAAAATTGAACTTCACCTGTAGTTTCTCTTTTTAATTCACTTGGAGTGATACGTAATCCTAACCTTTTAGCAACTAATTCAGCTAAACCTCTATGAACATCACTGGCTAGCAATTTAATGGAATTGGTTGACATTTCTCCTTTCTAGATTCTCAAACTATATGGGACTCGTGTATTGTTTTATAAAATCTTTCGACTCTATTATAATAGATATGTATATATATAAAGGAATATATATATGTGGTAGTTGTTTGAAAGCTTAACCTAATAATGGCTTCTTCAAAAAGCTCCCCATAAAAAAGAGTCAAATTTTTTTTTTTTTTTTTCTCAGTTAACTATTAACAAAAAAATAAGATGGCTATTCTTCCGGGAAGAGATCGAAGAGCTTTGAAAAAAATTGGACTTCAACACACGTTTTATTTGAAACCAATTAGTACTTTTATATATTAAATCTTAAAACAAATCATCAATATCATCGATATTATCTTCATTATCTTCATCACCATCTTGATCCTCTTCATCATCTTCATCTTCTTCTTCTTCTTCATTATTTCCTTGTCTTATATCACCTTTACCATGTTCTAATTTCTTTTGTGATTGTTCTTGTTCTTCAATAATTTTTGATAAATCTCTCTTTTTTTGATCTAATGAAGCTTTTAATGAAGAATATGTATTTTGAAATTTCATTCTTAACATTTTACTTGATGCGGTTGCTAAATTCTTTTTATGATGTTCTACAGCCTTTTCCAATTCTGAAATTTCTTCTTCCAATAATTTAACATGTTGTTTACCTGATTTTCCATCTTCATCTTCTTCCTCTTCATCATCGTCATCTTCGTCATCTTCTTCTTCTTCCTCTTCTTCTTCTTCTTCCTCCTCTTCTTCTTCTTCTTCTTCTGCTTCTACTTCTACTTCAATATTATCTCCTTCTTGTTCTTCTTCATCTTCTTCTCCTTCTTCTATAACAATTTCTCCTTCTCCATCTTCTAACATTCCTGTAATCAGTTCTGGTAATGTAACAACATTTTCACCATCTGGTCCTTCACTGTCAAGAACTTTATTCAATTCTTGTTCCAAATGAAGTTCAATATCTTCTTCAATATCTGGTTCTTCTCCTTCTAATCCTTCTATTTCTTCTTCTTCTATTTCTTCTTCTTCCTCTTCCACTTCGTCACCACCTAATTCCATTTGTTGTCTCATCATTGGAACTGGAGTGGAAACAGCAGATGGAGTTCCACTACTAGTACCAAACCTAGATTGTGCTCTTTTATCTAATAATTCAAAATGACTTTCTTCAGCTTCATTATCTAATTTAATTAATTCATCAACTTTACTTTCAATATCTTCAATAACTCTATGATCTGCTCTTGAAGGACGGAATCTTCTATAAACATCTTTAAAAGGATTTAATAAACCATCTTTATAAACCATTCTTTTCTTTTTAATTTCATTATTTTTAACATATTTATAAAATGGATGTTGAAATAAATATTCTTCTGGTACTTCAAAATCTTTTTCTTTACTGAATTGAGCTGGGTTTACAGGATGTAGTATTAATAATATTTGACAAATATCAAAAGTTTTAAAAATATTTTTTTTATCAATGGTTTTATAAATTTCTGTTATAGTTGGTAAATCAATTAATCTTGCTGAATATAATGTACCATTAACACTTACTACTGCTTTATCTTTAGTTATCCATTTAATATTTAATCCAGTTAAATCCCCAGAATCAATTGCATTTTGTACAAAATCAAGATTAGTATCATCTAAAAACCGTATTATTATACCTTCTTCAATTAAAGGATCATCTTCTAAATCAGGAGCTTCTGAATCATAACCTTCACCGGGGATTCTAGTTGGTTTTATTCTAACTCGAGGAGTTATTTTAGATTGACCATCAGTAGATTTAGTTAAACTAATTTTTATCTTTTTAGGTTTATCATGTAATTGATCAGGAAATTCTCTTTTTGTTGTTGATGGTGCTTTGGTTGGTGCTTTAAATTTTATTCTTGGGACTTTTGGTTGTTGTGAAGATTCTTCATTTGCAACAACTGGTGGTTGGGGTGAATTTGATGCTGATAATGATGATGGTGGCTTTAGTTTTAATTTAAGAGCCATGATTAATTGATGATGTATAGTTGTTGTTTTATGAAAATTGATATTCAATGTTTTTTTTTTTTTCTTCTTCTTCTGTCACAAATTTTTTGAGACACTCACCGAAAGAAGTTGGCAAACGTATCTTAATGTAAGAGTTAGAATATCAACTTTTTTATATAATCCAATTTTTATTTCATTATATATATAATTCTATTCAATAGGAATTATCATGTTTATTATATGATACTGATAATTAGTGTTTTGGTTTAAACAAAGAAGTGAAGTTTTATGACAGAGACAAAAACGGATTTAGTAACCAAATTTGGACTTGGAGATTATCAAAATTGTTGCTACATTTTTTTTTTATCTACAAAATTTTTTTTGTCTTTTTTTTTTTTTTTTCATCAACTACAATCCTTCCCCATAGGTTAATTAATGACTAAAAACCAAAGATCAAAGTCATCTAGCCGAAGATCTTCTTCATTTGATAGAAGAAGGTCTAGGTCTAGACATAATTCAGTTACTTCAATGGAATCTGGTCACTTTGATGAAAACAATAATACTGAAATGTTTTCAGGTGCTGCATCTGAAGTTATACCTTCTTCAATTTCTTCATTACATTATCCTCATAGCTTTGGTGGTAGAGGAGATGTACATTTATCAGCAGAAACTTCTCCATTGTTAAATGCTGATGAAAATGATCTAGATTTAAGATCAGTTAAATCTAATGTTTCAAAATCATCTCATTCATCATTTGATACTCAAGCACAATTTAAATTTTTTTCTCCAGATGAAATAGAAATGGCCCAAGGTGGTTCTACTTTGGAAAATCCAGAAGATCCAGTTGATTATAATACTGATTGGGATTATTCTGTAGATAAATATATTAATAATGAACTAGAAGAATTACAAGATGATGATCAACAAAAACAACAAAATGGAAATCTTTTTGATCAAGAAGGTTCAAATAGTAGATTTCAATCTCCAGAACCTTTAGATTATGGCTCAGTAGATTTTGAAAGAAGAAATAGACGTGATTCTGATGCAAGTAGTAATAGTAAATCAGATTCACTGGAAGTTAATAGTGTTAGATCAAATAAAGTTGATGATGAATTTTATCAATTATATCCACCAAAATTAAATTATCAAAGATATTATCTTGCAGAAGAAGATTTAGTTATTGGTGTTGCAGGTTATCGTAATTGTTGGTGGAAAAAAATTTTATATTATTTATTATGTATATCTACTTTAGGAATTGGTTATTTAATATTACGATGGTTCCCAAAATATAGAGTAAATTTAATGGGTACAAGTAGTCCATTAGGTTTATCACATTGGGTAGTTATAGAAAATGAATTTGGTGAATTACAAATTATTGATATTAAAAGACAAAGATTTGATGAAAGATTATCAAATTTTTTAATAAATCAATCAGAATCAGAAATTGATCCAGTTATACCTTATATAAATACATTTGTTTACAGATATATTAAATTTTTTTATAATCCAGTTGAAGATATTTTTAAAACTAATTCAAATTGGTATGATTATCGTTGGTTAAATATTAAAAATACAAAAGAAGGTATTTCACAACAATTACAAGAACAAAGATTAGATATATTTGATGAAAATAGTATAGAAATTGAAGAAAAATCAATTATTCAATTATTAATGGATGAAGTATTACATCCATTTTATGTATTTCAAGTATTTTCAATATTTTTATGGTTGGCTGATGATTATTATTATTATGCTTCATGTATTTTTATTATATCAATGGTATCTATTATAAATTCATTAATTGAAACAAAATCAACTATAAAAAGACTTCAACAAATTTCTAAATTTTCTTGTGAAGTTAGAGTTTGGAGAAATGGATTTTGGAAACAAATTGATTCAAATGATTTAGTTCCTGGTGATGTATTTGAAGTTGATCCTTCATTAAATATAATTCCTTGTGATGCATTATTAATAAATGGTGAATGTGTTGTAAATGAATCAATGTTAACCGGTGAAAGTGTACCAGTTTCTAAAATTCATGCAACAAAAGAAACTGTTAAATATATACCAGAAAATTTTATTGATCCAATTTTATCAAAATCTTATTTATTTAATGGTACAAAATTATTAAAAATGAGATCAACTAATGATGAACCAGTAACTGCTATGGTTTTAAAAACTGGTTTTAATACAACTAAAGGTTCATTAGTTCGTTCAATGCTTTTCCCAAAACCAACTGGTTTTAAATTTTATGAAGATTCATTTAAATATATTGGATTTATGACTATTATTGCTGCTGTTGGTTTTACTTATTCAACTTATAATTTTATTAAATTGGGTGTTAGTGAAAAAGTTATGATTTTAAGAGCTTTAGATATTATAACTATTGTTGTTCCACCAGCATTACCAGCTACTTTAACTATTGGAACTACATTTGCTATAGCAAGATTAAAAAAATTACAAATTTTTTGTATTGCACCAACTAGAGTTAATATTGCAGGTAAATTAGATGTATTATGTTTTGATAAAACTGGTACTTTAACAGAAGATGGTTTAGATGTATTGGGTATTCATTTAGCAAATAATGCTCAAGGTAGAAAAGAAATTATATTTGAAGATTTAATAACTGATATTTCAAATTTAAAAACTATTAGAAATAGTGATCATGATACTAATAATGGTAAATTTTTTTTGGGATGTATGGCAGCTTGTCATTCATTAAGAAATATTGATAATGAATTATTAGGTGATCCATTAGATATTAAAATGTTTGAATTTACTAAATGGGATTATAAAGAAGATAAAAAACCAATTGTTTATCAAGGTAAAGATAGTTATGAAATTTATAAAGAATTTGAATTTTTAGCTGCATTAAGAAGAATGTCAGTTATAACAAAAAGAAGTAATAAAAATTATATTTTTACAAAAGGTGCACCTGAAATTATGTTGGATATTTGTCAAAAAGAATCAATTCCATCAAATTTTGATGAATTATTGCATCATTATACTCATTCTGGTTTTAGAGTTATAGCATGTGCTTATAAACAAATTCAAAATATTGATATTAGTAGAGATGAAGCAGAACTGGAACTTATTTTTGCTGGTTTTATTGTATTTGAAAATAAATTAAAAGATTCAACAAAAGATACTTTAAGAAAATTAAATGAAGCAGAAATTCGTACTATTATGTGTACTGGTGATAATATTTTAACAGCAATTAGTGTATCAAGAGAATGTGAATTAATATCACCAAAAATTGAAAATATTTATATTCCTGTATTAGATTTTAAAGATGCTGAACAATATATATCATGGCAAGAAGTTAATGATCCAGATAATAGATTAGATCCAGTTACAATTAGACCTACATCAATTAGAGAAGATAGAAATTATAAATTAGCTATAACTGGTGATATATTTAGATTATTATTAACAGAAATTAAAAATATAAATATTATTCAAAATGTTTTAATGAATTGTGATATTTTTGCAAGAATGTCACCTGATGAAAAACATGAATTAGTTGAACAATTACAAAATATTGATTATACTGTTGGATTTTGTGGTGATGGTGCTAATGATTGTGGTGCATTAAAAGCAGCAGATGTTGGTATATCATTATCTGAAGCTGAAGCATCAGTTGCAGCACCTTTTACATCAAGAGTTTTTGAAATTTCTTGTGTTTTAGATGTTATTAAAGAAGGTAGATCAAGTTTAGTTACAAGTTTTTCATGTTTTAAATACATGTCATTATATTCAGCAATTCAATTTATTTCAGTTACAATATTATATAAAACTGGTACAAATTTAGGTGATTTTCAATTTTTATATATTGATTTATTTTTAATTTTACCTTTAGCAATATTTATGTCATGGTCAAAACCTTTTGATAAATTAATTATTAAACGTCCAACAGCAAATTTAGTATCACCAAAAGTTTTAATACCATTAATTTGTCATATTATAGTATTATTAATATTTCAAATTATACTTTGGGAATGGGTTCAAAAAGAACCTTGGTATATTAAACCAATTCCTGGAAGTGATGATGCTGTTCAATCTTCTGATAATACAGTATTATTTTTATTTTCAAATTTTCAATATATTTTAATTGCTATAGTTTTAAGTCAAGGTCCTCCATATAGAGAATCAATGCTTAAAAATTATCCATTTATGATTAATTTAGTTTTAGCAACATTATTATCAATGTCATTATTTTTAATTGATGGTAAATCAAATTTTGGTGATTTAATGCAATTAACTAATTTATATGGTTGGTTTTATTATTATATAGTATTTTTTGCAATAATTAATTTATTATTAATGTTATGGGGTGAAGAAACTTGGTTCCCAAAATTTGCAAAAGGTTATAAAAAAATTTTTCAAAGACTGAAAATTGGTAAAAGTAAAAAATTATTTAAAAATTTGAAAAAAGAATTTAATCAATTAAGTGTATAGACTTTAGACAATTTAATAAAACATATTTATTTAGAAATTAAAATTAAACAAATTGTGAATTTATTAATTCAAATTAATTAAAAATACAGCCTAAAAAAACTCTCTAAAATTAATATTATCCCATATAGAAAGTTATATATATATGTATGGACATTATGAAAAATACTTTAAACTTTTATTTATCTTGTTCATAATTTGTGGAATTATTATAAAAATGAATAGAGTTTAGTAATTGTAAATTATATTTAATTTCTACAAAGATTTATTTAGATTTTGGAACTTACTTTTTTAATTATACAATTAATATACAACATACAACATGTATTACATCTTCAAGGAAACTTGATTTCTGGATAAATTCGATTATCTAAAAAAGCAAAGCAAGAATCAATATTTACTTCACATCTATTAAGTATGAGATGGGAAATACTTTCAAATGTAAATATACTCATATTACGTAAGTGTGATAAAGATTTCAAATTTGTGTTTTTCATCGATTCGAAATCTTTAGAAGCTATTTCTAAATATAAAAGATTTTCAGGAAATTTACAATTATCTAAATTGATTAAATTTGTTTCTCTAATATTTAATGAATATAAATTATTTGGTAAATCAAATCCTAGTAAATTATTTTCAAACTTGACATTAGTTAAATTTAAATATCTTAAATTTGGTGGTAATTTCCATTTATTTGAAATAAATAAAGAATGTGAATTAAGATTTAAACTTATTATTGAATTAGGCATATTAATTTCATCAAGGTGAGTCATAAACAATTCGATATCATAATCATCATCTCTTTCTTTAATGCCATAAAAACTAAAATATTCTACATTAGGAATATAATTAGGAAAATCTCGAGTATTCAATGTTAATGATTTCAAATTATAATTTCTTAAACCACTAAATATAGTTAAAGAATTGCTGTGTATATAAAGATGCTCTAAACCAGGTGGAAAACTAATTTCATCGATCGATTTTATCTTTGAACTAAATTTAAAATATTTCAATGAATCAATTTGACATAAATAATTAGAAAAAGTATTTAAATTTGAAATAATTTTAGAAATTGTTAATGATTTTAAAAGAGGAGGTATTTTTTCATTATTTCCAATAGCTCTCTTGATAGAAAACCTTTTAACAACCAATTCTTCTAAAGTATCAGGTAATTTGGACATTGCATCAATATCAATAGAACGAAGTTTCAAAATTTTTAAGCATTCTAAATTTGTTAAATCTATTTTATAATAATTGTAATTTATTAAACATAATTCTTCTAAAGTATCTGGTATACGTAAAATTTCTTCTCTATTTCTAGGTTCACCTGAAATCTTTAATTTACCAGCTTGCAAGTGTGTATCTTTTAAATATTTCAAAATTTTCTCCCCCATAAAATTTGTTTCAAAATAAATCTTTGAATTTTGTAATATATCTTCATTTTTAAAATAACGTATTTCAGATTCACCACCTTTATCAAATCTAATTTGTTTTGGTTTAATGTTATAAGTATGTTCAAAATCAATAAATTGTTTTAAATCACCGAAAATAATTTCATCATAACATGCAATAGAATCATCCTCATTAGAATCATAATTAACAATATCTGAACATAACACTGGTAACTTGTCATTTTCTTGAATTTTCTTAAATTTTTCTTTACTTATAAATACCTTTTCAAAATTTATAAAATAAATAAAATCAGAAATAAATAATTTATGTACCAAACCAGGTAAATGATTAATTATTTTTGCAATTAATGCATTTGGTAATTCCTGTAATAATTGAAGTAATAATTTAATATTAAACTTAGGTTTCTGCATATCTTTTAAATGATTTCTATAAAAATGATCTATAAATTTTAGAAAAAAAACTAATCGGTATCCTTTTTTTTTTTGAAATCAGGTGGGATATTTATACAAATTGGAAGAAATGTGTATCCCTATTTTATTTTTTGCAACCCAGTAGTGCATATAACTTCGCAAGATTTCTTCCACAATTCAGTTTGTTTGATTGTAAATATCTTGTTTTAAAAATGTATCCTGTATATAAATTAGATAGAAGGATTCAAAAAAAAAATTAATTGATTCTCTGAAAATCAAAAAAAAAATCAAAATTTGATTTTGCCCAGGATCGAACTGGGGACGTTCTGCGTGTTAAGCAGATGCCATAACCAACTAGACCACAAAACCATTTTTTGATGTCTGTTCTTTCTTCAGGTTTCTCGAGATATCTTACATGAACGCACGTTCAAGCAATTTAAAATTGATTAAATATTGATTTAAAAGGTTTAAATTGTAGATTTTAAATTTTAAATATGTTTATATAATATATTTGAACGTATATGATAGTTTAAAATTTCAAAAATATGATGTTTTGATAAGTTTTTTAATTTTTCAACATTTTCGTAAAATAACCAGCAAAAATAATTATATTATAAAGATAGTTCATTTCAATAAAACATTTACAAGATCATGAAATTCAATTAAAAAGGTACATTAAAGCAGTTAAGAGAATTATAGAGTACCGATAACGTAATTGGAAGGCCAGCTAAAAAGTTGTTTCATTCTAAACTGTTACTACTTTTCGAAATAAAATAGTATCAATCCAAAACAAACTTGTATAATGTCGTTCCCTAGATATTTACATTATGTTCTAATTAAGTTTATTATTGTTTTTATGGGCTATTTTCTAGTACCAACTATGAATAGACCCAATCCCCCAGAAAATACTAAATAGTTTTATATAGAAATCAATCTTATTTTATATATTCATTTTACACTCTATCCTATTTAAATTCCCTGGATACGACTAGTATCAATCCCAAACAAACTTGTATAATATAGGCCGTATTGTACCTTTGTCTTTTAAAGTTGTTTTGGTGGTATTTGTTGGTGTTTTAATTTTAGAAATAATGTCAAAAAAACCTAATATTAAGTTATTTTTAATGGTTGGTCTAAAAAGGGTTTAGGGGGTTAAGTAAAAGAGAGAGCGCCAAAAAAAAAAAAAAAATTTCTTTCCATTCTTTTCTTTTCTTTTTAATATCATATAATTTGTATTATTGCAAATCCTTAATTTACAATCACATATATATCACAAGAAGAGGAACTTGGATATATTAACTCTCTTCAAAACAGTTATCTTCAAAAAGTTTTAATTTGAAAAGAATATAAATTGAATAAGGAATACATTTGGGCCGTTAATTCTCGTGATTACCGTTTTTTACCAATGTATAAGAAATCAATTTATATAATTTTTTAAATATAAATTAATAACTAAGGAGAAGCTTGTCCAACGAAGAGAATTCATAGAAAGCTTGTTAATACTTTTAATTAAGTTAATAATTCATTATATTTTTGCTTTCCATATTGAATTGGAAGAATTTTTGGAAGAATTTTTGGAATAATTTTTGGAAAAAGGTTTTATTTAATTGAATTATTTCAATTGCAAATAAATTAGGAAAGACTATATTTACTTTTGTATCATAGTTTGATTTTTTTTTTGCTTTAATTTGTTTTAATTTATGATTTATGATTTATAATTTTAATTTATTGTTTAATATAATATTTTGTCAGCCATTTTTAATCAAAGTTTTAAATTCTAATATAATTTTTATTAAATAATTGAAAATATAAAAAATAATAAATATTATTTATGACTTGGGAATTGAGTAATTATGATGAATATTATAAGGAATAGTAGTTATTGAAAAGAAAAAGTTGTAAAAAAAAATACAAAAAAGTTGGGAAAGAAAAGTGTATTTATATTATTATTTTGATTTGTATTTTTAACAATTATTGTAATGCTGCTATACTATTTTTATTTATTTTGGATTAATATTTTTTGAAATGCTGTTATAATTTTTTTTTTTTTTTTTGCAGCAATATTTTTTGAAATGCTGCTATACTATTTTTATTATCTACAAAAAACATATACAAGATAAATAATACATTATAATAAAAGTTCATATTTTATAATTTTTATTAATTAATGTATTTTGATAGAATTATTTCATAGATTTAATTGTAAATATATGTATCTAGTTTCAATTATTCTTTAAATTTAGTTTTTATCTATCTATAATTATTTCTCGTCTTTTTAATATGTATTGTTTTTTTTTTCTATATCAATAAATTTATGTTTCAATATTTACTTCATAGTTTTTTATTGGATTATTACAAGGTTTTATGCTTATTTGATTTTAATTAAACAATATTTGCACAATAGTTTTACTTATTCAGTATTTATCGAACAGTTTAAAAATAAGTAGTTATTTATTAAGTAAATAGAAATGTTTTGGAAAAAAAATAAATAAAATTAACACATCATAATAACTGATTACATCATAGGAATAGATACAAATTATATAATAATTGTCTATAAAATAATTTTTCAATAAGTAAAATTATCGTTCTATTTATTTTTTAAATTATTTTTTATTATATTTAGCACCACATTTTAGCCAAGACCTCTCCACTAAATACAATAATTATATAATATATATATATCGATTTTATGGGGTACGAGATATTATTTATAAAAAGAGATTTAATCGTTAAAGAATCTTATTTTTCTTGATCTAAAGTTTAGATATGTGGAGATGGTAGTATTTGATATAGAAGTCGTTTTTTTGGAACTTATTCCCCTCATGTCAGTGAACAGAATTCCTAATTAAAATTTTAATCTCCGAGATGAATGTAACAGCCTTTTGAAAAATTAAAACTATGACAAAACTTTCATATGATAGATTAACATGTTCTTATCTAGATGTAAGTTATTCATTTTTATCGTTAAAAGCTATCTTCTTTTTTTTTGGTTTGTATTTGGTTAGTTTTTTTTTTTTTCGTCTTAAACTCCGAATACGTAAAACTAACCAACGCTTTTTAATTTACACCCAAATTTATGCACAATTACGAAAAAGGATCTGGTTGCAAATAATTTAAACAATTTTTTAAATTTAATCATTTTTTTCAATACTTAATTAATATTTTTATTTTTAATCAATGTTCTGATTTTCATTTTATATCCCCAACAGAATCAATGAATTGATAATTATTTTTAATCTTTTTTCAATTAGTTGAATAGTCAAGAAAAATTTGTCTTGGCTGTTAAAAAAAAAAAAAAATATTACATCTCTAAAATTAAAGAAACTATAAATAAATTGAATATTTCCATACAGAAAAAATAAAAAAAAAAAGCTTTATTAAATCAATAAAACTATTAAATATGTCATCTAGTTCATTCAAAGAATCTGTCTCATCAGACGAACTGATTCTGAAAGTTCATACTGTTGAAGATAATAGATATATTATCTTAGGTAATAATAAATATTCAAGACTTGAATTAGTTGGAGCTTTAAGTTGTCCATTAAGTGATACAAATACACAATTTGCTAATCCTGGTCCATTAGGATTATGTGCTTTTGGTATTACTACATTTGTTTTATGTATGATAAATGCTCAAGCTATGGGTATTACAATTCCAAATGCTGTTGTTGGTTTAGCTGCATTTTATGGTGGAGCTGTACAATTTTTAGCTGGTGTTTGGGAATTTTTTGTTGGTAATACTTTTGGTTTTACTGCTTTAACTTCTTATGGAGCATTTTGGTTATCTTATACTGCTATTCAAGTTAAAAGTTTTGGAATTATTGCTGCTTATGATGATACTGATCAATTAAAACCAGCTCTTGGATTCTTTTTAACTGGTTGGGCAATTTTCACTTTAATGTTAACTGTATTAACTTTTAAATCAAATGTTGCTTTTTCTGCATTATTTGTTTGTTTATTTATTACTTTTGTTTTATTAGCAGCTGGTGATTTTGCTGAAGAAGTTAAACTTGTTAGAGCAGGCGGTGTTGTTGGTATTGTCACTGCTTTCTTGGCATTTTATAATGCCTTTTCAATTGTTGCAACAAAACAAAATTCATATTTTGGTGCAGAAGTTTTTCCATTACAATAAATGGTTATTATTAAGGGACTGGGTAACATTTTTTTTTTTTTTTTTCTTATATACATTTTTTACGAACCATTTTAATTTATAACTATTACTAAATAACTACTACCTCTTTACCATATTTCTTTTCATATAACCCTAAAGCTTTAATAGGAAACAAAAATCTATATGAAGGATATTCAATTGCACAACTATGATTAAAAACACCTTCAACATCTTCAAATTTCCATTCACCTGTTGATAATTGCCTTTTCATTAAAAATTGTATACCTTTTTTAATCGGTTCTTTATCTGGATAATCAGCTAAAATTAATCCAATTAATGCCCATGCAGTTTGAACAACTAACGATTGTTTACCATTTACATATGTATGAGTTTCACAAGATTTCATTGATTCTGACCATCCACCATCTTTTAATTGTTTTGATATAAGAAAATCACAACCTCTTTTAACACATGATGAAGATTCATAATTTAATCCAACTGTACTTAAAGCTTCTAATGCAAACATTGATGCATATGTATAACAAATACCCCAACATCCATACCATGAACCATCTAATTTATCTTGAGTATTTATTATATATTCAATTGCATTAGTAATTGTATTTTTAATTAATTCAGGTTTATAATCTGGATAATATTTATGAAAATAAGTTAAACCTAAAACTGAAGAATCTGTACATTCAACATAAGGATATTCAACCATAATATTATTAAATACTTCTGCAGGATTTAATTTTTCTAATAATAAAGTTGATCTAATTTTTTCATAAGTTGAAAATGAACCAAATTCCCAATCACCAATATTTTGAATTTGTAATAAAACTTCAACAGCATCATATAAATTTTCATCTTTAATTTCATCTTTTAAATCAGAAAAATCAGGATAATTTCTAACCATTATAATTGCTTTCATAGCTTCTGCAGTACAATCACTAACTGTATAACCTTGATCTTTTGTACTAAATGGCCAAGCACCTTTACGTTTATCTCTAAAACTTCCTTCAACACAATTTTCAGTAAATTGTGAACGTACTAAAAATAAATAAGCTTTTCTAATCATATCATGAAATTCAGGATTTTCAACTAATCCTGTCATAAAAAAATATTGTACCATAAATGCTGCATCCCAAACTTGTACACCATTTGTACCCATAACTGTCATACCTTGAGGTCCATGAAATAAAACATCATTCATTCTACCTTTTAATTTTTTAAAATTTTCTGATTTTGGACCCTCATGATAATATGTTACAATTGTATTAAATGCAAAACTAACTGGTGCAATACATAAATAATCAGTATTTTTATACTCTTTTACAATTAAATCATAAACTTTATTATTAACCCATTTTAATAACCAATTTGGTCTATAAATTTCCCATTTACTTAATATTTCATTAGCAAAATCTAATATTTTTGTATGAGGATAATATAGATCAATACCACAAACATTATTTCTTTGTTTTGAAAAATTTATTGTTTCATAAGGTAATTGACTTGGAACATAAATTTCATTTCTAATTTCTTCTAATAAAGGATCTAACTCACATTTAACTTTATTTGCCAGTACATAACCTAAAGGTAAATATATAGCTCTTGTATGAACCCACCATCTACCTGGATGTATAGGTAAACTATAAGGTAATGTCCATAATTCAGGTGGTGCAGGATTAACACCTTCCCATTCATATAAATTTAAAACTGCTAACCAAGATTTACCCCAATGAGGATTTTTAACAGCACCACCTAAACGATGTAATGTTTTTCTTGCTTTAATCATAACCGGATGATTTTTTGATAAACCTAATAATCTAAGACAAACATAATTCATAGTAGTACCAAAACAAGTAGATTTATCAATTGAATGTAAACCCCAACCACCATCAACTGGATGTGCAGTATTAACTATATATCTAATCATTTCATCTTTATAAGGTTTAGGAATTTCTTGTTTTGAAAAATAATTAGCTGCAACATAACCAATTGTCATAAACATTGGACCTTTATATTGACAAGGAAATATACCATTATCTAATTGTAATAATTTTAAAAATTCAGCACCTTTTTCAGCAGCTTCACCAGGTGTATTAATTTTTGAAGATGGTGGGGTTGGAAAATCTGGAGAATTTAATAACCATTGAACAAAAGTTGATTGAGGTTCTAGATCTAATTCATTTTCTGATAAATAATGCCAAGTTTCTCGACCAACTGGATCAGTTCTTAATCTCCATCTAGATATATCAGTTTTGTTTAAACCAAGTTCCTCAGAATACAACATTATTTAAAGATAGTATAGGATCGTTTAGTAGTCTCGTATAAAAAAAAAATTGCAAGCGCGTATAAGAAGTGAAAAATCTGACGACCATAAGCAGCAACCAAAAAAAATCACAAGTCAAGAAAAGAAGACAACCAAACTATATATAATTAAATCAACTACAAGGAAGTAAAATAGGAAGTAAAATGTTTTTAAATCTAAATGATATTTAGTTTTAGTGGATATATTTTAAGTCATCATATTCATTTAATATATACAAGAATAGGTTATATTCAATTGAAAAATTGAATGCAAACACCTGCATATAAGGCAATAAAAACAAAACTTGCAAACCAACAGTCGTGCGCCACCACCCAATTTCTTTAATTAAGAAACCTTACAAATATAAAAATTCTGTAGATTTCTCTTAATAAACAAGATGAGAAAAAAAAAAATTTAATTAGAGAGACATAAAAAAAATTTAATTACTTTAATTAATTTTTAGTGTTTTCATTAACAACTACAAATTATTTAAAATTAAAAAAAAAACCACACGAACCAATCTAATATTTCAGTATATTATTCTTGGGGGAAAAATATAAACATGGCTAAAAGAAAATTAAATGAAAATAAATCTTTAGTTATAGAGAAAAACACTAATAATAATGAGGAAGAATTTACTGCTTTTTCAGATAGAGAAGAACAAGAAGAAGTTACAACCAATGGTCATAAACATGAATCAATAAATCATCATAAAGAAGAAGAAGAAGATAGTGATGAGAATGATGATCATTTAGATGATGAAGAAGATGATGAAGAAGAAGAAACCGAAAACAACAAATCTTTGCAACCACCAACCAAGAAACAAAAGAAACAATTATCAGCACAAGAAATTCAAACAGCAAGAGAAACAGCTGAATTATTTAAATCTAATATTTTTAAACTTCAAATAGATGAATTAATGAAAGAAGTTAAAATTAAGAAAACTAATGAAGAAAAAATGGAAAAAGTATTACGTAGATTACATGATTTAATTAAACAAGTTCCTCCAATTGAAAATTTAACTTTACAAGAAGCAGAAAATCATTTTAATCCAAAAAAATTAGTTATTCCATTTCCTGATCCAAAACCAACAAAAGCAAATTATAAATTTTCATATTTACCACTGGAAGATCTTTCTTTAGTTGGATCATATGGTTTAAAAACTGGTATTAATCAACATAAAGAGCTGAGTATAGAGATTGCTTTAACTATGCCAAAATCAATTTTTCAACCAAAAGATTATTTAAATTATAGAGCATTATATAAAAAAGCATTTTATTTAGCATATTTGGCAGAACATTTAATTATTTTATCTAAAAAAAATAATTTACCAATTAAAATTACTTATCATTATTTAAATGGTGATGTATTAAATCCTGTTTTAAAATTAGAAAGTATTCAAACTGAAAATCCAGAAGATTTAACATTTTATAAAACAAAATTTACTATAAATTTAATAGTTGCATTTCCATTTGGAATTTTTGAATCAAAAAAATTATTACCTGATAAAAATTGTATACGAGTTCAATCAGATGTTGAAGTTTTACCACCAACTCCTTTATATAATTCAAGTCTTATTACTCAATCATCTTATGATTATTATTTAAAATATTTATATACCATGAAAAAATCAGCAGAAGCATTTAAAGATGCATGTATATTGGGAAGACTTTGGTTACAACAAAGAGGATTTGATTCATCAATGAATAATGGTGGATTTGGACATTTTGAATTTTCAATATTAATGAGTGCATTATTAAATGGTGGTGGATTAAATGGTAATAAAATTTTATTACATGGATTTTCATCATATCAATTATTTAAAGGTGTAATTAAATATTTAGCAACAATGAATTTAAATAGTGGTTATTTATCATTTTCTTCATTAATTGGAGAAAATATTGCATCTAAATTTAAAACTGATGGATTTAATGTTCCAACTATATTTGATAAAAATACAAAATTAAATATTTTATGGAAAATGACTTCATCATCATATAATGAATTACAAAAATATTCTATTCAAGCATTAGATTTATTAAATGATGTTGTTAAAGATAGATTTGATTCAATTTTATTACAAAAATCAAATTATAATGCAATGAAATATGATGTTGTAATTAATTTATCAGTACCAGAAGAATTATATGATTTATTTGGACCACTAGAAAAAATTTCATTTATTACTTTTGATAATTTTTTAAAAAATAGATTATATCAAATTTTAAAAAATGCTTTAGGTGATAGAATAACTTCGATTGATATTCGTAATGAACATCCAGCTATAACATATCCAATTAATAAAAGAAAACCTTCACATAATAATAATACTTTTATTATTGGATTACATTTAAATCCTGATGAATGTGATAAATTAGTTACTAAAGGTCCTAATAATGAAGATAAAGAAGCAGGATTAAAATTTAGATCATTTTGGGGAGCAAAAGCTTCATTAAGAAGATTTAAAGATGGATCAATTCAACATTGTGTTGTTTGGAATATTAAAGATCAAGATCCAATAGTTTTAACAATTATTAAATATGCATTAGAGATACATTTAAATAAAGAAATTTCACAACATTTAGTAACACAAGTTAATCAATTTGATAAAAAATTACCAATACCTTTATTACCAACAGCAGCTAATCAAGTAACTACTTCATTAATTAGTTATACTGTTTTAAGAAATTCATTTGAAAATTTAAGTAAAACAATAACAAATTTAGAATTACCATTAAGTATTAAATCATTATTACCAGCATCATCTTCATTAAGATATACATCATTATTACAACCAGTTCCATTTGCTGCATCAAATCCAGATTTTTGGAATGATTGTGTATTACAATTTGAAACTTCAACAAGATGGCCAGATGAAATAAGTTCATTAGAAAAAACTAAAACAGCATTTTTATTAAAAATAAGTGATTTATTAAATGATTCAGGTTATTCAACTTTTATAACTAAAGATGAATCAATACCATTTAATGAAGATTCTGTATTATTAAATATATTAGTACCAGAAGGTTATGGATTTAGAATTAGAGTATTAACTGAAAGAGATGAAGTATTATATTTAAGAGCAGTTGCAAATTCTGAAAAACAAAAAGCATTATTACAAGATGTTTATTTAAAATTTAATCAAAAATATTTGGGAGTTGTTAAACATTCACGTACAGTAACACAATTAGCACAACATTTTCAATTTTATTCACCAACAGTAAGATTTTTCAAACAATGGTTAGATTCTCAATTACTTTTACAACATTTTAATGATGAATTAATTGAATTAATTGCTTTAAAACCATTTGTTGATCCAGCACCATATTCAATTCCACATTCTGTTGAAAATGGATTTTTACAAATTTTAAATTTCTTATCAAATTGGAATTGGAAAGAAGAACCAATAATTTTAGATTTAGTTAAAAGTACAATTGATAAAGAAGATAATAAATTAAATGATAAATTAACTATACAAGCATATAGAATAATTGAACAAAATTTTGAAAAATTAAGAAAAAGTGATCCAACAGGTATTAAAACTCAATTATTTATTGGAACAAAAGATGACCCATCAGGTATATTATGGTCAAATGATTTAACATTACCTATAGCAACAAGATTAACAGCATTATCAAGAGCAGCAATTACATTAATTAAAACTCAAGGAATTTCAGAAACTAATTTAGATTTACTTTTTACACCTGCATTAAAAGATTATGATTTTACAATTCATGTTAAATCAAATAATATTACAACATCATCAGGTATATTACCACCAAATACTTTTAAAAATTTAATTCAACCATTAACATCATTTCCAGATGATATAACAACTAAATATGATTTAATTCAAGGTTATATTGATGAATTAAATAAAAAATTTGGTAATGCAATAATTTTTTCTACAAAAAAATTTACAGGATTATGTGAAAATAATGAAAATGTTATTGGAGGTATATTTGTACCAACAAATTTAGTTAAAAAGAAATTTAGAGTTAATTTAGGTATTAATGTAAAACCTTTAGATAATGATGAAGTTATTGTTAATAAAGATGCAATTTATGATCAAATTAAACTTTTAGGTGGTGATTTGGTTAAATCTATTAATTTCCGTAAATAGTTCAAAGAAACAAAAAGAATTTATAGAAATGGTTAATATGTATATATAAACTTGATATATATTGTAATACTAATATAATAATAAGGAATAGACTTTAAAAATGAATCTGATTTTTTTTTTTTTTCTCTCTTTTTCTTTATTCAACTTTTTCCGTTTCAAACTCATGTCAAATAATATAATTACAAGCAATCAACCAAATATAATATAGACCTACAAAAGAAACATTACTACTACTAATTAATAATTAATAATAAATAATAATAAATAATAATAATAAATGAGTAATCATCAACAAATCAATTTAAAGAATGAACTTCTAGAGTTTGAAACACAAAAATATCCAACAGTTGAACAAACAATTATAAATAATTCATCAATATTATATAAAAGAAAGAAATTTTTTTTAAATAATTTAAGAGAATCAATATCATTTTTAGATTATTTTTTAATTGGATTAATTTATTTAAAAGATTTATCATTTTTAAAATTAATTATTAGAGCAACTATTCATTTATCAATATCAAATATTTTCCCAAATACTGCTACAATTAGATTACAATTAACTGAAGAACATAAAAAATCAGTTATTAAAATATCTTTAAGAGGTATAATATTTGGAAATTTATTTTGTTTATTATGGCATTTAATATTTGGTGTATATGAATCATCACCAAGTAATGATAATTATTTACATGGAGGATTAACTGTACAATTTATTGGTGAAAGATTACCTTATAATCGATTTGAATTAATACTATTGGATTTATTAATATTTATAATTGAATTAATTTATCATAATTTAATTGGTGTAATTAATGATTCTGAAATTTTAGAAACTCGTCGTCCTAAAAATAGTAATGAAAATGAAAATGAAGTAGAAGAAACTGAAGATTTTAATAAAGCTCTTCTTATTGAAAGTGATGGTTATAATGGTAATGTGAATTTATTAACTATTGATATATTAGGTAATATTAAAAAAGTTTTAAATTATAAAATCAATTTACAAAATTTAAATAATCCAACTATAAATAGTTCAACTCCTTCAACTCCTACTGGAACTGGTATTAATAATGAGAATGGAATCATGCCAGGTGCATTCCCACCCACTTCTGGATTATTTGTATAGATTATTAAAGTAAGGAGGGTGTAGAAAGGTTGGTTGGTTTGGGTTTTATATGTATGGTAGTGTATATAATATATATAATATAAGATTCTTTCCTTCTTAGTAAAAAAAAAAAAAAGAGTGAAGCTCTTCTTGAAAAAAAAAAAAATCAAAAAAAATTTACAACCAAAAGAGACATCAAAAATCCATCAACATTTATATACATCATGTCAGATAATAATATAGTTGGAATAGAATATAATAGAGTTACAAATGTTTCATCAACTGATTTTCCTGGTCATCAACAAAATGGAGATTATTCATGGGATATAGAAAAATTTAAAGATACATTTGATATTAATATAACAAATATTAGTGAAAGAGTAGCAACATTTGATTTAATTCATATTGATACATCTATTGCAAATGCATTTCGTCGTATTATGATTGCTGAAGTACCATCAGTAGCACCAGAAGCTATATATATGTTTATGAATACATCAGTTATACAAGATGAAGTTTTAGCTCATAGAATTGGTTTAATTCCTTTAAAAGTTGATCCAGATCAATTGACATGGGTTGATAAATCAGCAGATGAAAATGATAGATATACAGAAGATAATACAATTGTATTATCATTAGATGTATCATGTAGTAAAAATCCTCATCCACCAAAAAATTCAACCGATCCAAAAGATTTATATAAAAATTCTCATATATATGCAAAAGATTTAAAATTTGAACCTCATGGTATTCAAATTGAAAAATTTAAAAATAATCCAGTTGTACCAACAGATCCAAATATTTTATTAGCAAAATTAAGACCTGGACAAGAAATTTCTTTAAGAGCTCATTGTATATTAGGTATTGGTAGTGATCATGCAAAATTTTCACCAGTTGCTACAGCATCATATAGATTATTACCAATAATTGATATAAAAGAACCAATTACAGGACAATTGGCAAAAAAATTTCAAAAATGTTTCCCATCAGGAGTAATTGGTATTAATAAATCAAATGGTGAAGCATATGTTGAAGATGCAAGAAAAGATACTGTATCAAGAGAAGTTTTAAGACATTCTGAATTTGATGGTAAAGTTAAATTAGGTAGACAAAGAGATTATTTTATTTTTAATGTTGAATCAACTGGTGCTATGTCACCTGAAGAAATATTTTTTAAATCTGTTAGAGTATTAAAAAATAAAGCAGATTATTTAAGAAGTTGTCCAATTGGTCAATAGATTTAAAATAAATATAGATATAGATAAAAGTAATGTATAATAATAATGGGATTTGAAATACTTTGAATAATGTAGTTTGTTATCTCTTGAAGTTGAAGTTGAAGTTGAAATGTAATTATCTGATATCTTAAGAAAAAGAAAAGTGAAAAAAAGAAAAGAAAAAAAAAAAATAAAAAAAAATAAAATAAATTTATAAAGGGAAAATAAAATTAAGAATTTCTGATCATCATCTTCACAATTCCCATCTCATTTCATTTCATCATTTCATTTCATTTTCATTGTTAAGTTGACTAGATATTCTAAATATAGAGAGATATAGATAGAAACTAAACTAAACTAGGTTCCAAGAATTAAAATTTAAAAATTTAAATCTAAACTAAGCAAAAAAAACTTACATACATACATACATCCATACATATTGAATAGAATAGATAGATAAACAAACAAAACAAATCAGTAGATTTTTTTTATTTTTTTTTTACAAACCATTTCAAAACGCATCAGTAAAAAATCTATCATTAATTTATAACAAACAACTATATTATATTATATTATCAAAAGTATCTACAACAAACAACTTACAACATATAAACAAATAGATAATTACAACTACCAACAATCAACAACCAACAATACTGAATATTAAATAAGTTACAACAAGAGAGTTTTTAAATTTTTTTTTGGCACAACTACCACAGTTTTATTTTTTATCACTAGACAAATTACTCAATATTTATGGTTAGTATTTGAACTATAACAACAACAACAACAACAACTACAACAACATAATCGTAATAATGTCTTCAACGTATACTAGACAACGTTCATCTTCAGTCACTTCTTTGACTTCAAATCATTCATTAAGTCATTCTTCAACTCCCCTACCCACCACTCATACTCCAGCCCCACCACCACCACCACCACCACCACCGACACTACTACTACAACAACAACTACAACAACAACATGCACAACCACCACTACTACAAACGTCATCATCATCGCTTCCCGCCGTATTACCATTACCACCGGCACCACCAGCACCTCATTTAAATTCTACAACTTCAACATCATCACCATCATCAAATAATAGTTTAAGTGGATCAACATCTACTCCTGTTTTATCTACTTCCAATATCCATTCTCATTCTCATCTACAACATAATCAACAACAACAACAAACAAATCATGGTACTACCACTGTACATTCTCATAATATTGTACCAACCCCAAATTCAGTACGAAGTATGTCAATAGTTAGTTTAGATAGAAGTCCTAGAAATTCAATTGTATCAATGGATGATAATTTAAGACCTCATACTAGAAATAATAGTTCAACAAGTTTAGCATCTTTAAATAGTGTATTAATGATGACAAGTGCTCATGCACCACAACCAACAACAAATTCTCATAATAATAATCATAATAATCATAATAATAATCATAATAATAACACCAATAATAATAATAAATCAAATAGTGCCATAATATCAGATGATGATTCTGAATTAGATACTCATACACCAATTAGAACAATTTTAAAACCAGTTCATAAATTAAAAAGAAGAAGTTCAAAAGAAAATGATCATTTAAATAATAATTTAAAAAGAGATTTTAAATTTAAATTTGATGATAATTTAAATTTAAATTCAGATCATTCACCAACTTCACCAACTATAACATCAATTACATCAAATCATTTACAAAGTTTAAATGCAAGTCCAACTTCAACTTCAATTTCATTATCATCAACAAATAAATTAAATGATCCACAATTAAATCCAATATCATTAGGAGGAGGAGATAAAAATGGTGGTGATAAATTTTTTTTATTAGGAAATAATAATTCAACTAATAAAAAAATTAAACCAAATAGTTTAATTCAACAATCAATGTATATTAAAAGAAAATTGGCATTTCTGAAAGATTTACAAATGGATTTATTATCATCAAATAATAATAATAATAATCAATCTCCATTACCTCCTTTATCACCACCTATAAATAATGAAATTTTAGAAGGAAAATTTTTTCATCCATCAGTTTTTCCAAAAAAATCAACTATTCAATCATCATCATCATCAACATTAACAACACCACCATCATCACAACCATCAAATAATTTAATTTCATCATCATCATCATCTACAAATACTTCAATATCTTCAATATTACCTCATCAACCAATCATGCAAACATTATCTGAACAAAATGAATTAATTAATAAACTTAATAAACGTTGGAATAAAGCAATGATGAGTGATAAATTATTAAAAGATAAAAATAATAAACAATCATCTGATTCAATAATAATACAAAATACAAATAATTCAAATTCTACTACTACTAATAATAATAATATTACTACACCAATTTTAAATTCTTCTTCTTCAACAAAATATTCTACTAGAAAAAGATCAAGAAGAATTTCTTTTGATGATGAAGGAGATTATGAAAGTTATGATGATTATAGTTATGATATTTATGACATTTAATTTCTATATGTGATTTTTTTTTTTTTTTTTTTAAGTCTTTTTCTTTATGTATGTATTAAATTATATTATATATTTATATTAGATAGTAAATATTTTACTATAATTTGTTTTATTTTTTGTATTTTTCTATTTTGCAGTTTATCTATTTATTTATTTATTTATTTTTTTTTTTAGGTATATTCATTAGGGATATTTCATTCATTCAAGTATAACTTCTTCATCTTCTTCATCTAATTGAGATAATTCATTAAAAAATGGTAATTTTAAAATTTGTTTAGCATCTAATCTTTTTTGAGGATCCATTTTAAAACAACTATATAATAATTCAATTAAATATTTATGATCTTTATAATCAGATAAATGATTTAAATAATCTTCATAATTTTTATCTCTTTCTTCTTTTGTAAAATTTGGATCTTCTATATAATCAATTTTAATAAATTTATCACCTTGATCATTAAATAATTTCATTGTATCATAAGCAACACTATCATTTGGGAAACTTTCATTATCAATTTCTTTTTTTAAAAAATTATATAAAATTTTAATTAAATTTCCATTACATTTTTGAACTTCAGGCATTGAAATTTCTAATCCACATCCATGTAATTCTGCACATTTAACTAATTTATCATAACCAAATATCCAAGCTAATTCTAAAATAGCATCTGTATCATCTGGTGAATTAAATATTGGAAATTTTCTTGTCAACATTGATAAACCAATTACACCTGCTGACCATATATCAATTTTTGTTGATTGATTAGTACATTTTAATAAAACTTCAGGTGCTCTAAAACCTCTTGTACCTGCTCTATTAGCTCTTCTTGGTGGTCTATTATCTGATTTTGGATATGCTCCTTTAACATTTAATCTTTTTGAATGTGATCTATTAACTATCAAATTTTTATCTTTTGATAAACATGGACAACTTGTACTACTATTATTATTATTATTATTTGAATTTATTAAATGAATATTTGTTTTTTCTGCTAAACCAAAATCAACTAAAACTCCTTTACCTTTAAAAGGATCATATAAAAAATTAGTTGGTTTTAAATCTCTATGTATAACTCCTTTATCATGAACATAATCTAATGCATGAAATAATTCCCATAAATATTTTTTGATACCTTTTATTGGTAAATCTCTATAAAATTCTCTAAAATCATAATGATGATAATATGGTAATATAGCCAAGACTTGATCTTGATAACGAAGTACATCCAATAATGGTGCAACTCTTGAATTTCCTGTTAACATATAAAGTAAATTTAATTCATTAAAAATTCTAGTAGGTGATGAACTAACATAAATTTGTTTTAATGCAACTATTGGATTTTTCTTGGTATTTGAAATATTATTTATAGTATTATTATTATTATTATTATTATTTGATTTTTTCTTTTTCAATGGTGGAGATTTCCAAACATCTGATCCTAATCTAATTCTACCATTAAGAGCTTCTGCTTTATAAACAGTTGAAAATGTACCTTCACCAATTTTATCAATTAATCTATAATCACTTGATAATATAGGAAAATTTTGTTCTAATTTTTGCATATCTTCCAATACTTCTAATGAGACTTCATCTTCTTCATAATCCTGTAGTTGTAATTCTTCAATAGTGGTATTATTATTATTATTATTATTATTAGTGGTTGAAGATACTACTTCTATTGATTCAGATTGATAAAAAGTAGCATTAGGATGATGAGAATCTTGTGTAGTTGATGCAGCTGTTGTTGTATTTGTTGTTGTATTTGTTGTTGTATTTGTTGTTGTATTTGTTGTTATAAGTTGAGGTTTTTTCTCTAATTTTGGTGTTAATGATCTTGATAAATTTTGATTTCTAATTATAAATGATTTATTAGATATTGGAGGTGATTGATAATTATATTCATTAATTTGTTTTCTATAAAATTTAGATTTTTCTTTAAAAGGATCTTCATCTCCTTCACTAGTCGATAGTTTCCTTTTAGAATTACTCGCGTGAAGATCTATATCTATTTGAGTAATATTTTGATCTGAATCTGAGGTAGTGTTGTTATTGTTATTGTTATTATTATTATTGTTATTGGTATGATGATCTTGATTTGAATGAGATGTTTGATGAAGTTGATGTTGTTGATATGTTGTTGTTATCACCTCCTGAGTCATCATATAATCAAATATATAGATCTCTAACTATCTATAACTATGGAGTTGTTGTAAAAAAATCAATCGTTAAAGGGAAGATTTTGTTGTAAATAAATTATAAACAACAAAAGAAAAAAAAATAAACACCAAAAATTCAGAGAAAGAAAAAGAAGAGAAATTTTTGAAAACTTCGTGTCGCGTAATTTCATGACATTGAAATTTTGCGACTTTGACTTTCCAATATTTTTTTTTTTTTTTTTTTTTTTTTTCTTCATTTTCTTCCATCCAAAGAGAACAAATGAAAAAAATTTTCAATAATTAAATTTTAATTGAAAATCAAATATTTTAAACAACATATTTCCCAACTAATCATGATACAACCTAATCATTCAACAATGGTTGCATCTATAGGCATACCGAAAACAATAATATCTAGACAATTTTCATCATCTAATAAATTATTAAGATTTGATAGAAGATCAACAATGGATAAAAAAATGTTATTAAAAGAGTGTAGACAATTTTTAGGTCCAAAAAATATACTTGGAGAATATAATAAAAATAAATATTATTATCCTCCTCAATCAAATAAACCTTCATATTTAGTACCTGAACATTCTTCATTAATCAATCGAAATGAAACTAATTTTAGAAAAAATATATCAGATCCTAAAAGAAATCCAAGTTTACATCCATTTCCTCAAAATATAAATACTAAAACTAATTATATTATACCAGAAAATTTAAAAGATAAAATTGTTAAAGATGCTACTGTAAATGAATTACTTGCAGAAGAAATTGCTCATAAATATGGAATTAATTTATTAAGAGTAGAAGCTATATTAAAATTAAGATCTATAGAAAAAAAATTTGTACCAGATGTATGTATTTAAAAGTTTTTATTGTTTGTCTTTATTTTTATTTAAATGATGAAATTGCATTTTTTTATATTCGATTAGTCTTTAAGACAATATTATATGGTTACAATTCAAGCCCTGAAAGTAAAAATAAAAATTAACAAACAAAAACAAACAAAAAAAACATATTAAAATTTTTAAAAAGTAAATTACTAACATTCTTTTCATTTAGAAAAAAGTAGCAAATGATTTAAAAGAATATGCTGAAGTAATGAAACGTATGTTTCCAATATTTAATGGGGCACATTCAGCAGATAATTTAACTGAAATTCCAACACCACTTAGAACATTAACAGATAGATTTTTAACAATTGAAGAAAATGAACCATTTGGACCAGTTGATGCTGCTAAAATTTTAAAATTAGCACCTGCAGAAACTATATTAGAAGAAGTATCTGAATTTAATTTAGAAGCTCATCAAAGAAAACAAATGGAAATTGAAAAACAAAAAGAAAATATTATATATGGTAAAAAGAGAGAAAAAGATCGTTTTATATTTAGATATACTCAAAAAGAAGTTGGAACTTTTGGTCATAGATATGGTGCTTCAAGAAGAGATAGAAAGAATGATAGACCAGTTGGTTTTGATGGTGATGGTAAATTAATTTATTTACATCCAAAACAATAATAATAATAAATAGTTCATATATATATCATTCTTGTAAATATAAAAGATTTGTAATGATTCTTATTTATATATAAAAAAGAAAAATTTTTCAATCTAATGTAAATTTCTCATTTGGTAGTTTCTTTCCATTGCTTCTTCTTGTTCTACGTGAAAGCTAAAAATAAAACACGTAAAAAAAAAAAAAAGAATCAAAAAAAAAAAAAAAAAAAAAAAAAAAAAAAAAATTTTAAATTTTCAACAATTCAATTTCTTTTAACAATTCAATCATGTTATTCTCATTGATATTTTGTATATTAAGTATTGGAATCCAATCAGTTTATGGATCAGCATTTACATTTATATTAGGAGCTCAAGAAAATTCATGTTTTTATGTATTTACAACAAAACCTCAAACTAAATTACGTTATTATTTTGCTGTACAAAGTGGAGGATCATTTGATGTTGATTTAGATATTAAAGATCCAAATGGTAATATTATAAGTCAAGAACAAAAAAAAAGACAAGGAGATTATGTATTTGAAGGTAATTTAATTGGTGAATATGAATTTTGTTTTTCAAATACAATGTCAACATTTGCAGAAAAAGTTGTTGATTTTGAAATTGAAATTGAAAATGATGGTGATTCAACAAATCAATTTAAAGCTAATTTACCAAATCAACCAAACATTAAACCTTTAGCTCATGTTGAAAATATGCAAAATACTGTTGAAAGAATTGAACAACAATTGGATGGTTTATCAAAAACTTTACAATATTATAAAACTAGAAATAATAGAAATCAAGCAACTGTTAGATCAACAGAAAGTAGAATTTATTATTTTTCTATATTTGAAGTTTTATTAATGGTTGGTATGGGATTTTTACAAATTACAATTGTTCAATTATTCTTTAAAGGTTCAAGAAAACAATTAGTTTAAATAAAGAAAAGAAAACTTTCTTCTTTTGTCTGTATAGTGTGTTCATAATATATAATATATAATATAATATATAAATATAAATACATACAACACCAAACAAAAAAAAAAAAATTTTTATTATGAAGGTTTGTCTCTAAGTAATATGTCAACTTCATTACATCTAAATATAAGATCACCATTTTCAAGATCTTCATCACCAAAACCATCATTATTAACATCTCCACAACAACAAGAAGAAGATAAATTAGCAAGAGAATCAGATGTAACAGTATCAAATATACAAAAACTGTTGTCAAGTACAGTTGAATATCAAGGATTTTCAATATATGTTCTAAGTACATTATTTTTAATTATATATATTGGATGGAGTTTATTATCATCAAATTTATTACATAAATTATCAATTGATTATTATCCTGATAAATATTGGAGTTTAATTATACCAAGTTATTCATTAATTTTAATGTTATTTATTTATTTATTTACTGCTTTATATAATACTGAAATTTTAACATTACCTTTAAATAATTTAAATACAATTATTGATTTAAATTCTCAATTTCCTCCTGGTCATGATAATTATATAGAACGTCAAGAATTAATTGATTCTTCAATTGATTATATTAATAAATCTCCAAGTGGTGTTTGGGATCTACCTATAACTTTAGTTAATGAAGTTTTATATAATGAATATGATGATTATTATAATGATAATGATAATGATAATGAAAATTCCTAATAATAAATATATTTTTTTTTTTTGCTTCTATATATAAATATATACCATTTTAATAGATTTTTTTTTTTTTAAAAAATTTTTTTAATTATTTCTTCTATATACCAAGGTGTTGTTGTGTTATTATTATGTTAATGTTATTGTTTTTATTATCATATATTTAATCTATTTCTAATTTCTGGATCAAGATAATTTAAAACTTGATTATTCCAAACTTCTTCACCTAATAAAGTTTTATAATTACCAATTAAATCAATAAATAATGATTGTAATTCAACTGAACTTTCTTGATAAGTACCAATACAAGTTAATAAACCAGCTAAATTTTTTTTACCTTGAATAGTTGATAAACCTCCAAAACCATTATCTGGATTTAGACTAATCATATTAATCATTCCAATAAATCCAGATTCTTTTTCATTATTATCAACAAGATATAAAAATCTTTGACACCATGATTGAAAAAATTCTTGAATTCTTGGTGATATTATTTCTGCTCCATTTATACCCATTCTACCTAAACATATAGCAGCATTTTCTAAAACTGTTGATTGAATATCTTGAGAATTTATAATTGGAATTAATAAATCAACAAAATTATTAAGATATTGTTTAATATCTTGTTGATTTAATCTAATAATCATTTCTCCTAATGCCCATATAGCATTATTATAAACTGGGAAAGTTTCATAACTACGATTATTAATTTCATTACCAATATTAATAAAAATTTGATGTAAATAAGGTTTTAATAAATCTATTGTAAATATTGCTAAATCTCCTAATAATGCATAAGCCAGTTGTCTAACATCAGAATTATAATCTTCAAAACAATTCAATAGTAATTCAATTAAATTTGATTTATTATTTGTATTAATTAAATCTAATGAATGATATTCAAATCCTTGAATTAATCCATCAATTAAATCTAATGAAGTTACCATAAAATCTTTTTCTGGTGCTTCAATTGCTGGATCTGTTAAACATTCTTGATCTAATAATATACAATTTGATAAAATTTTTAATGCACGTTCATAAACTGGTATAGCAAATGGTGCAAATAATTCTCTTAATGATGCAGCAATACTTGCCATACATTCTAATAAAGGCCATAAATCAGTATCTTCATCATTTAAAATTTCCCATTTTTTTAATAAAGGAGGTAATAAAATATTTATATAATCAGGTTTTAAAGATAAATTTTCATAACCCATTTTTTCAACAAATGTTTGAATACAATCATATAATATAATTAAATTTTTTCTTTGATAAACTTGAAAACATTTACTAAAATGTTGTAATAATAATTCTAAATAATTTTTAATTATTAAAGAATCACTTTCTTCTATAAATGATGATAAAGCAGATGAAGCAGCTTCTTGAACAATTTTTTTAGAATCTAATGCACAAGTTATAATTGATTCAAATGTTGGTTGAAAATAATTTGAATATTGACCACCTTCATGAGCTTCTTCACAAACCCATGAAGAATATCTTGATAAAGTCCAACAAGTAATTTGACGAACTCTTGGTTCTTGATCTTGTAATCTATCAACTAAAAATGGTACTAATTCAGGTAATTTATCTCTTGCTAATTTTATACAACTATTACTCATAGCTCCAAATGCTAATATAGCAGCTTCTCTAACTGGCCATTCTGATGAAATAATTTTTTCTTGTAAAATTGGTAATGTAACTAATAAAACTTCTTGTGGTAAATTTTCACTTAATACATCTAATGTTGCTGCACTACATTTTCTTAAACTCCATTGATTTAATTCTCCATTATCATCCTCATCATCATCATCATCATCATCTGATGAATCATCACTTTCATATCCACTATTATTATTATTATTACTACTAGTTCCATTATTATTATTATTATGACTATTTCCATTTTTTAATCCACCATTTCTTGTTTCTTTTGATTTTGCATTTGTTGGTTTTATATCTTCATCTTTATCAGCTATATTTGAATCATCTTTTGAATCAGCAATTTGAATTAAAAATATTTCTTCTTCTGAATAAACCATTTTATTTAATAAAATTGGTAAAATTAATTTTAATTTTTCATTATTAAATATATTATTAATATCTTTTGCAGTTGATAAAGCTAATAAAAATTCACAAGCTTCTAAACTAACTTTTTCATCATTTTCTTGTTGTTGCATTAAATGTAAACAATAATTTATAACACCATCTAAATGAGGAGATAATTTATCAGGTCTTGATTCTAAAATATATAAAAATGATTGACATATATTTTTAGAAATTTCATCATTATTATTAATTTGAGCTAATTCAAAAATTTTAATTAAATAATCATCTAAAAAAATTAAAAATGATTGAGTTTTTAAAGGTATAAATTGATTAATACAATGAATTGAAAAAGATTTTATTTTATTTGATGGATGATTTAATAATTTTAAAAATTCTTTAATTAAATATTTACTTGGTTTATTAATTTCTCCTGAATCTAATTCAATACATGAATCTTCACAAATTTTACTTAATGCACTCATTGAAGCTTCTTGATTTATATAATTTCCATTAATTGATTGAGGATGATTAATTAATTCAATTAAATTATTTAAAATATTTGACCAATTTTTAAATCCATAAATTGAAAATAATGTAGTTATAACATTTCCTGTAATATTACGAACTAAAGAATCTGGTGACATTAAACCATTCATTACATTATTTAATAAATAATCTCGATTAACTACTTGTTTATTTTTTAATATATGATTTTTTAAATTTATACCTGATGCTGCTCGAACATCTGATCTTGTTGGATTATTAACATCATCTAATATTAATAAACTAAATAAATAATTTTCAATTTCTGGTTGTTGTTTAGCTTGAATTAATGCTTCATTAGCTAATCTTCTTTCTTCATTATTTGATGATAAAGTACCTTGAAAAATATGTTTTAATTGTTCCAAAGCTTGTGGATCTGGTGTCCAAGAAGATGATTGTGACGAAGACGACATGATTGATAGATAGATAGATAGAATGAAAATTAAAAAATTTAGCAACTTTTATATATTTTCTTTGAATTCCCTTTCCTTCCTTTTTGTCTTGAAGTATTCTTTCTTCTTCTTGTTAAAGAATTCTATTGATTCCTTCTATCGTTTTGGTTGTAAAAAAAATTTTTGATGCTTTTTAAAAAAAAAAAAAAAAATTTGGAAAATTAAAAAATAAAAATAAAAAATTAAAAATAATTAAAAAAAAAAAAATTAAAAATTATATTGAAGTACAAAATACTTAAGAGAGAGAGAGAGAGAGAAGAAGATGAGCTTTTTTTTATAGTTTTACACTACCATATAATTACTACTATATTTACGTATTTATATATATACATATACATATATTATTTTAATATTTCATCTAATTCTGCCAATTTTTCAGCTAAACCATCAAATTTTCCTAATATAGGTATAAACATTTCATGAACAGGTTTCAGTTTTCTTCTTTCTTCAATTGGTGTTAACGAATTCATACTAGTTAATGGTGTAATATCTTCATTATTTGAATCAGTACTACTTGTTTCATCATCTATACTTGTTGTACTTCTAGGTAATTTGTAAGATAATTGAGAATTTAAATACTGATGTTGATGATTATGATGATGATTTGGTGGTGATCTAAATGATTGTGGTGATGGTATTTGACTAACTGTTACTGGTGGTGGAGTTTGAGCAACTGATGTTGATCTCATTATTTTATTTACTGTAGGAAGATTAGTTAAACTTGAACTTTTTTTATCAATTGATTTAATTTCTTCTATACTATTATTACTTGTATCCATTGATCTATATGATATTTCTTGTATACTATTATTATCATCAGATATTTCTTTTTCTTCACTTCTTGCAAGTTCAATAGATTGACTATCAGTTTCTTGATCAGAATGATCTCCATAATTTTCAAATGAAAAATCATCTTCTTCATTATCTTCTTCTTCTTCCTCTTCTTCTTCTTCAATTATACGTCTTTCATCTTCATCTTCATCATCATCAATTTCATGGGATTGTAATTGTTGTTCAATATCACTTGTGACTTTAGTTAATCTATCCAAGATAACAGAACGTCTTAAAGTAGTTAAATTTTGAGCAATTTCTTCTTGTTCTTCATCATCATGATTTTTTAAAGGAGATTTACTTTTTAATGGAGTATCAGGAGAAAATGATCCTATTGATGCATCATCATTTGTACCTGAAGGATTATTATTATTATTATTATGAGATTTTGGTTGTATAAATAAATCATTAAAAACATTTGTTGTTTGCATTATAGGTGTTGATTTTGGAGTGATAGTTCCACCCAATGTTTGTTTTGATTTTTGATTCTTATTTATAATTAATGGTGTTTCAACTGGATATATATCACTTAAAACTTCTGATGGTTGTTGATCATTTCTTTGTTTATAATCTGGTGGAGATAAACTATATTTTTGTAAATTTTGTCGTATATCTTCTTCATCAATACTTTTGGAAATATTTTCATCTTCTTCATCATCTTCTTCATCATCACTTATCAAATTTCCTAAATTTTCAAATGTAACAGATTTATTATGATTTCTTTTTTTCAAATTATTTTCATCATTATGTTCTATTTTTTCCAATTCTTCATTTTTATAACAATTTAATCTTGCTAATCTTTCACCATGAGTTTCTAAACATTCAGCTGGTACAAAACCAACTTTACCATCTTCAATATCTGATATTATACTTTCTTGATCTCCATCATCACTTAATTTTGCAATTTTTTCATCTTTTGTTAATTTTTTAATTAACCACCAATAATTATCTTCATCATTTATTAAATATACTGGTTCATCTCTTGTTAAAGAACAATGTGAAGGATCAGGACCTGAAAAATCATATAAACCATATAATTTATCTGGATCCAATTCTTTTGGTGGAGATCTTGGTGGTGAAGGAGGTAGTATATCATCATCTGATTCTTGATCATCATCATATGAACCATAAAATATACCATATCTTGGTTCAGTAGATTTTTCTTGTTGTTGTTGTTGTTGTTCATGTTCAATTTCATCATCAGATTCAAATGAAGGATCATCAACTTCTATTCCACTTATTGAATCATTTATATTACTATTACTAGCTTCTGAATTATAGGAATTTCGTTCTAATCTATTTTGAGTTAAATTTAATGAATTTTTTCGTATCAATTTATTAGAAGAATTATTGCTATTATTATTATTATTATTATTATTATTATTATGGGTATTATTATTATTATTATTGTTTGTTGATAAATTATCATCATTATAATTCTTACCAAATTTAGTCATAAATTTATTAGATCTTTCTTGAAATAATTCATTTGGATTAAAAATATTATTATGAATACGTTGTTGTTTATCATCTTCATTATCTTCATCTATAATAAATTTTAATACTTGACTTTGAATATTTTGTTTACCTAAACCTAATAAATGATTATTATGAATTACTGATGATGTATGAGTTTGTTGTGATGATGTAGTTGATGCAGTATCTGATATTGATGATATTTTTCTTTCTAAATCATGAATAACTTTATTTGTATTTTTTAATGAATTATCACCATGATCAACATGATGAATGCTAAGATGATTGTTATTGTTATTATTATTGTTATTTGTAGTAGTATCATCTAGATACTTTTTGTTATTATTTATTTCATGATTATTGCTATCATTTTCATTTTCATCATCTTCATCATTATAATAAAAATTATAATTATAATCTTGATTATTTAAATCCATTCTCTAATATTGAAATATTTTATATATATATATATATATGGGGATGATAATAAATAAAATTGAGTGTAAAATATTTCAATATAAGGGGTAAGGGACTTAAAATTATTTTAGTTGATTGGTTGTTGTTGTTGTTGTCGTCTTGATAATCTCAAAATTAATGATTAAAAAAAAATTGTATGTGGCTTGGTAAAAATGAAATTGATTTATATATGATAAATAGTTATTGATAGTTAGTTAGTTAGATAATGATGGGATGGGATGGGATGGGGTGGTGGGTATATTAAATAGTAGAACTATAAAAGAAATGGATTTAGTTTATGTTTTGTTTAGAATAAGATTGTTGTGGATATATATCTATTATTATATTATATTATATTATATTATATTATATTATATAAGTTTGATGTATAATATATTAAAAAAAAAAATCAAAAAAAAAAGATGTTATTGTTATTTATTTGAATTTGAATTGGGATTTGAATTTGTATGTATGGACGTGTATCTTGTGATAATTTTATATTATAATAGTGTGAAAAATTTATATTATATTATATTATATTATTATATTATATTATCACAATATATTACATATTATATATTTATATGAAACTTATTATTCAATGATAATTACAAGATACAAAGATTGTTCTACATGTTTCAACTTAAGTTTTTCACTTTTTAGTTTTCAGTTTCTCCTTTTTTTATGATTTTCTGAACAAAGTTGAAACTTTAAAAGATCTAATAATAAATAACAAAACAAATAACAACAAACACAACAACAACAAATAATACATACACAATGCACAATATAATATGATTAAATGTTTTAGATGCTTATTTTATTTTATTTTATTTTTATTTTATTTTTATTGTATTGTATTTTTTTTTTCTTGCTTTTTTACTCCTTTTTTTTTTCTCTTGTAACTGTAGCTGTAACTGTAGCTGTAGCTCTGTAATGTACGGTGTGGTGTATGGTGTATGGTGTGTTTTCTGTTGTGCTTCTCGTACCAAGTTTTTTTTGTTTTGTACCAACAAAAAAAAAGATTCGTTTGATTCGGTTGGGCTTTTAGTCTCTCTTTAGTTTTAATTTCGGCCTCTCCCTTCTCCCTCTCCCTCACTAATTTTTAGTAGCTCTAAATTTTTTAGTCGTAATTGGGGCAATTGGGGATAAACATTTTACCAGAGAGAGGGTTTGGGTTTTACATACATGATACATTATATTCTATTATTCTATTTAACACAATCAACAAATAACAATCAACAAAATTGATTTGAATAATTTTTGCAATTCTTTTACAAACGCGTCATAAGATAGATATATAGTAGATATATATATAACTATATAATTTAAACTCAAAACAAATAATATACTACAACAGAACAATATAATGTTTAAAGTTTTAATCTTTTGAAATTAAAATTAAATAATTAAAAAAAAAAGTTTATTAGATATTGGATATGTATATGTATATCGATGCATCAGATGTATTTATCATGTTTCAATTTGAAATTTCCATATCCCATCATATCATCAAGAATTGAAAAAAATAAAAAAAAAAAAAAAAAAAATTAAAAAAAAAGATTTTCGTGTCGTATGCTGCATATACATTTCATTCTAACATTTGTTTTGATTTTAATTTCGATTTTGTAATTCCCCAATACAAAATCATATTTACAATTGTTTTTATTTATTATTACTCTACGTTATTATTGAATATTAGAATTGTACATCTGCATCTTACTTACTACAAAAGTTTAAAAAAGAAAACAAAAAATATATCTTCAAACGTTTATATATCAAGAAAGAAAGAAAGAAAAAAAACAATTGGTGTGAGTAGGAAGAAGAAAAAAAAAACCAAGTAAGTTACTAAGTATCCTAACGCCAAACGGCTGGATCTAACTATTAAAAGTACGAGACAAAAATATATACAAAACCAACCCAAACCCAAACCCAAACCCATAACAATATAACTTTTTAGTTTTTTGATCATCTCAAATAATCAAAAAAAACTAGTAGTTGCATCTTACTTCTTCATTTTTACTTGAAAGTTTCAAAACGCCATCTTGAAAAGCCAAAAAAAAAGGGCCAAAAAAAAAAAAAGGGCCAAAAAAATATAGCGGAAAAAACTAACTAAGCGTTTTATTTTTAAACAATTTCAAGGAGATGTATATATATATATATATCTGCGTGATAATAATTCCAATATTGTGTTATTTCACATCTTTGAAATTTCATATACACCTAAGAAAGAAAGATCTCTGATTTTGATGATTCTGATGATGGATGAGGGATCCCCTTAAAATATTTCGAAGAAAGTAGAGAACAGGGAAATTTTTCAGATTTTTCAGATTTTTCAAAAATATTATATTTACTAAAATAAAATAAAATTATATATAAACGACCGAAACTTCCAAAATTAAAATAGAATAAAATATATTCATATGACGTATTATATATTTACAACGTTTTATAATTCAATGTTGTTTCTTCTCCTTCTCCTTCTCCTGTTCTTTCTTTCTTGTTGTCAACGAACACCAACCACCCCTTTCAAAAAAATAAATATATATATATACCCAAAAAAAAGCCTCTTTTTCATGTTTTTTTTTTTTATTATTATTTGCCCGCTACCTGGTGTGACAAATAAAAAAAATTTATTATTGGTCGAGCCAAGAGAACACAAAGGAAAATGAAAACGAACGAGGTACGAAACGAAGAATGAGAAAAGGCTACGATTTTTTTTTTTTTGCTTTAGTCATACCATTTATGTAATTTAAAATTTAAATTTAAACTTACCCTTCAAACAATCTTTCTTTCTTAGTTTCTTCTTTCTTAGTTTTTAATTATAATTAAAGAAATTTTGCATTTACTTACAATATATTATTGTATTTTAGTCTAGAATAGAATTGGAACCTTTTTTTTTTAATTATTCAATTTCATTTTTTTAAAATATTCATTTCAGACATATATTTTAAACACAACTATATAGAAAGTAGGGTTATCTAAATTATTTTTTTTTTTTGTAATTATATAATCATCTATTTTTTAATAACTTCATTAATTGCATTAGCTAAATAATCAACATTATTATCATTAATACCAGAAATACTAAATCTACCATCTTCAGTAGCATAAACAGAAAATTCATTTCTTAATCTAATAACTTGTTCAGGAGTTAAACCAGTATAAACAAACATACCTCTTTGTTTTAATAAATGATCCCAATTATAATTAGTTTTATCTAATTTTTCATATAATTTAGAACGAACAGTATTTAATCTACCAACAACTTGATCTAATTCACTTAACCATTGAGGTAATAAACCTGAAGATTCATCAAATATAACTTCAACAATTTTTGAACCATGAATTGGTGGTGAAGAATAAATTGGTCTAATTAATTTTTTTAATTGAGATTCAATTGATTTTGATTCTTGAGAATTTGGTGTAATAATTGAAATTGAACCAGTTCTTTCACCATATAAACCCATATTTTTAGCAAATGATTGACATAAAGCAAAAGTTGGAATTTTATTTTCATTTGATAATTTAGTTAATTTTCTAATTAATTCAATATCTTCAAATGGTTTACCTGATGCAAAACCTTGATAAGCCATATCAACTAATGGGAAAAATTGTTTATCTTGAATAATTTGTAAAACTTCATCCCATTGTTCATTAGTTAAATCCATACCTGTTGGATTATGACAACAAGCATGTAATAAAATAATTGATTCATTTGGTTGATTAATTAAAGAATTTTTTAAATTTTCAAAATCTAAATCATTTTTTGAAGTTTCATAATAATTATAAAATTCAGGTTCTAAACCAGCATCTTTAAAAACAGCAACATGATTTGCCCAAGTTGGTTTTGGTACTAAAATTTTTTTTGATGAATAAAATCTATTTAAAAAATCAGCAATAACTCTTAATGAACCAGTACCTGAAATAGTTTGTGAAGTAACAATTCTACCATCATCAATTAATTTTTTACCATTTGAATCTTTATTTGAATTATTAAAAATAAAATTTTTAACAATATTTTGAAAATTTTTTGATCCAATAATTGGTGTATATTCTTTTTCAGTTTCTTTTTTTAATAAAATTTCTTCAGCTTTTTTAACTGATGGAAAAATAATTGGTTTACCTGAATTATCTCTATAAGCTCCAACACCTAAATTAATTTTTTTATTATTTGAATCATTAATAAAAGCTTCTGTAATACCTAAAATTTTATCTGGTGGAGCTAAAGGAATTTCATTCCATTTTAATAATTGTGAAGTTGATGATAAAAATCTAATTGATTTATTAGATGAAGAAGTTGATTTAATTAATTGAGTTCTATACATGATTGATATGATAGTTGAAGAAAGAAAAATCAATTGAACAAAAGGAAGAAATAGAAAATAGAAAATAGAAAAATGTTGAAAAAAAAAATAAAAATAGAAAAAAAAGAATTACTTTTATATATGTAGTATTATATTTATAAACCTTATGGTTGAAATCGGTTGAAAAAGTTAAAAGAAAAAAAAAACAAAAATGAACGAATTTTGGAGAATGTGTCCAATATGTACGCCTTGGTACTACCCTCTACCACCTGGAGGTACCACCCAACACCTGGTGCGAAGTTACGTTCTGGTGGAGACAAAAAACACGCTGTAAGAAGGTATGTGCGAGAATAGAAATAATCAACCAACCGAATAAAATAAACATTGATCCGAAGTAGGGAAACGAGAACCTTTGAAAAATTAATTTTAATTTGAATATGAACAAGAAAAAAGTGGGGATTATTTTTTCATTTATTTTTTTTTATTTTACTTGAGTCATCTTCGAAATTGTTCATTTACATTAATATATATATATATATAGATCTTATTTTCTTTTCTTTTCTTTTCTTTTATATTGTAATATTTCCAAAACAATTTTTAAAATCTTATCATCAATTCTAATTCAATTGATATTTCAATTCACATTAGTAACTTGTTCATTTGAAATGGGAATTTTTTAATTGTTGTTAATCAGACCATATTTTGAATTAATTTAGATTTTTTTTTTAAATTTTTCAAATTTGGTAAAACTCGGGACAATGGAAGTAGACGCACGTGAATTTTAATCTTAATCGCATTTTTTTAAATTTTTTTTTTTTTTTCCTTTTCAAAAAAAAAAGCGAAACCCCAATTTTGAGGGGTTTAAGTTTGGTTGGTTGTTCGTTCGTTCGTTCGTTCGTTCGTTCGTTCGTTCTTATTCTCTAACGTCCATAAAATAAAATACTTTATATATGTTAATGGACTATGTGCCACAGTATACAATTAATTAATTTTCCAATTTCCTATACTCGGCTTAATGAAAAATAATATTAAAAACACTTATACAACTATATATATATATATATAAGAAGAATCTCTCTGTTATATAATAGTAAGTAACTTTTTTTCTTTTGACAGCTTGTTTGATTGATTGTCCAATCAAAATCTGAATTACTACCAAAGTTAAATAATTCAATTTCTCCTATATTATTATTATTCAAAAAGTTTTAATATTGAATTGTATTGTAGAATTAATTAAATATTTGAAATACTTTGTTTCCCTTTTTCATTTTCTTTTTCATTTTGCTGACCCTTTCTTTTTATTATAGATATCTTAAATTAACAACAAAAAATGATCCATTTACTTACTTACTTACTTATTTATTTATTTATTTACTTGCCACTCCATAAACTGGGTCCCCTATATTATGTTATTATTATTTTTTTTTTTTGTTTATTTT
>JAKTXL010000060.1:0-87426 GCA_030582535.1 Insectozyma bohioensis | reverse complement strand
AACAACAACAACAACAACAACAACAACAACAACAACAACAACAACAACAACAACAACAACAACAACAACAACAACAACAACAACAACAACAACAACAACAACAACAACAACAACAACAACAACAACAACAACAACAACAACAACAACAACAACAACAACAACAACAACAACAACAACAACAACAACAACAACAACAACATTCAATCAATAATATTATAAATACACCAACATTTCAACATAATATTAAACAACATAAATCAACACAAACTGAAACAAATCAGAAAATCAATAACAGTCATTATTCAAATTCATTAGAAAACTCAAATACAACTAATTCATATATTTCAAATGATATACCTCAGATGGACAATATTCATAATTCAAACTTTAAAGAAAATTCAAATAATAATCCAGTTTGTGGCGAACTGAACTCCAATATTACTTCAACATCAACCAATGAAGATGTATTAATGACAAACATAAACAAATTAGAAAGAAGAGTCAAAAGAAAACGTGAATCCAATTACCAATTACCAGATAACAAAGAGGAATATTTTCATGACCTTCTCAAAAATATTTATATCAAATTATCAGTTGATCAATTATTTGCAATTTCACCTTCTTTTCAATCCTTTATGAAAAGAACAACCACAACCAAACTCATCCCAATCCAATCAACTACAGCAAATTTACAACCAAAAATAGAAAATATTTTACCCAAAGAGATCATACTGGAAAAAAATAATATCTTACTATCAAAACAAATAAAATTTAATGCAATTTTTCACAATAAAGAAATTACTATTATATACGATACGGGAGCAGAGTCTTCATTTATAAATGATGAAACTATTAAGGGATTACAAATTCCTTACAAAGAATTTAATGCTAACCTTTACGGTATCAACAATTCATCATCACCAATCAATCATTATATAGATACACATATACAAATTGACTCAGTTAATCTTCCAATTGCATTAATAATCTACAATAACATTCCACCAAATCAAATCTATATCGGTCAAAATTTTATAACACAATACAACTTCTTCATTTCTTATGAAAATTCACCATTCATCAATTTTTATTACAAAAATAATCATCATAAATTCAACATAAACAATACTTTCAAATCAACAACAATTAATACCCAACCACCAACAAAAATTATAGCAAATATTGCCACCATTACTCAAATTCAAGAAATGTTACAACCATCATTAGATGCATCAGCATTAACTACCACACAGAAACATTATTTCATTAATAAATTAAAAGAAGTATCTGCTGTATTCCAAATTGAAGGTGAACCACCTGGTGTACTCAAGCCAGAAATTGCTGAACCTGTTAAAATTGTTCTAGAAAAACATTCCCCTTGGTTAGAAAGAACAATACCATTAGGTCTGAAAAGAATTCATGCCATAGAAATACTACAACAAATGATTTTACATGGTCAATTAATTCATTCATCATCTAGATACAATAATCCTTGGTTCTTAATAAGCAAACCAGGTTCTAAAAAATATCGGTTATTGGTTGATTTTAGAATTCTTAATCAATATACACCAGCATTATCTGGTCATCCTTTAGCTACAGAAGAAATTATTAATGAAATAAATGGAAGAATGCTAAGTCTGGTAGATGTAAGCTCAGCTTTTCACCAGATCCCAATCAATACTGCTACATCTGAAGCTATGGCTATAAATACGCCTCTAGGTGTATTACAATATGCCCGTCTTCCACAGGGTTTTAAAAATAGTAGCTCCATATTTCAAAATATTTTATCATCAATATTGGCACCAGTATCCAAGAATACTATCAACTATATAGATGATATTTTTATCTTCGGACCTACCCAACAACAACTTTCATCAAATCCAAATTTAATTTATGATCATCTAGATGAAATCATTTATGTTCTACAACTATTAATCAAAGCTGGTCTTAAAATAAATGGTTCAAAAATTAATATTGCAAGAACACATTATACTGTATTCGGATATAAAATAACTCCAGATGGTAAAACAATTGAAGAAAATAGAATAGATGCTATCATTAATTACACCAAGCCAACTACTGCAAAACAGCTCCAGCGTTTTATAGGTATCATCAATTATTACAGATCATTAGTTGTTGGTTATGCTACAATTGTTAGACCCTTATACAAAATCATACCACAAAATAAATCAACTATCACATGGACAGAAGATGCTACAATTGCTTTTGAAAAAATCAAACTATTATTAATTAATCTGCCTATACTACAACCTTTTGATGCAACAAACCAGATTATAATACAAACAGATTCTTCTAGTCATTCTTGGGCAGGTGTATTATTACAAACCAATAAGAATCATAAAAAACTTTGTTTAGTAGCTGCTTATTCTGGAACATATACTGGTCAACAGTCACACTATACAATATTCGAAAAAGAACTTATCAGCATCTACAACACATTACAATCCATTCATCATTATATCATCAACACTACCCAACCAATCCTCATTTTTTGTGATAACCATGCTCTTGTGCAATTAGTCAATAGAACTTGGCATAACACCCACACCATAAATAGGATCTTCAAGTGGCTCAACTACCTACGCCACCACAACTACATATTGCATCACATCCTGTCAAAAAATAATTTGTTAGCTGATGCATTTACTCGTCAAAGTGATTCACCTACACATATATCAGAACCATTTGATGAAGAAATTCAAGTTTTAAAAAATAAATTATCAACATCAATCATCTCAAACTCAGGAATTATTACTACCACATCAAATAAATTCAAATATAAACATATATCACTTTATGACATTGAAATTTACCTAAAAACACTTCAAATACCTCATCAATATGAACATCAACCAGATCAAAGAAAAAAATTTATTTATACTGCTCATGAATTCATCATCATAGATAATGATATGTACAAATTAGGTCGAAAAGGTCAATATTCACGAAAGGTAATTACTAATTCAGAAGACCTTGCCACATTATTCAAGTTAATTCATGATCAAAATTCACATTTAAAATTAATCAATGCCTTCAATTATATCAATAATTATTATTTCATTATCAATTTATATCAACAACTTCACAACTACATCAAAACATGTCATTTATGTCAAATTCATGATAATAACAAAAAACAACAAGTAGATTCTTTATATTATCAAGTACCAATAGGACCATTTACAACCATCGTATGCGATACTTTATACATCAACCAACAGTATCTCGTTATTGCTCGATGTGAATTCAGCGGATGGTCAGAAGCAATAATCCTTCCTACATTATCAGGTCAATTAGTTGCTGATTTCATATATAAAGATATCATTACCAGTTTTGGCATATTTAATACATTTCGTTCCGACCAAGGGTCAGAATTTAAGAACGTATTCACCAATCATTTATTCAACCACTACAATATCACTCATAAATTTTCAATACAGTACCATCCTCAATCCAATGCTGTGAGTGAACGTAATCATCAATCATTCATCAACTTTTTCAAAAAACTTCCACCATCATTAAAAATAAACTTTCAAGAATTATTACCAACAGCCTTGTGGATTGATCGAACTTCAATTAGATCCTCTACAGGCTTCTCAGCACAATATTTAATCTTGGGATATCAAGGTTTTGGAAACTTAGAATTATTTTATCAAACTCCACCTACTACAACAAATTACACTAATGATGAACTTTTCCATTTCAGATATCTCCAACTACAATTCAAGCAAATTCAACTTCAATCAGCACATAAAAATCTACAACAACAAAGAGCTAAAGCTAAAATAAATTATGATACACATCACAACATTTCAAATACAATCAATATTCATGACTTAGTTTTACTATGGGATCGTCCAATGAAAAATATCATGGCTAATAAAATCAAGAAAACTGAACCCAAATGGTCAGGGCCATATAAAGTCATAGAAAAAGGTGATAGGTATTATATATTAGCTGATTTAGCCAACAACAAAATTAACAGAAAATTCACCAGAGAAATGCTAAAAATTTATCATCTTAGAGATTCTTTTTTAAATGGGGGTGCTGTGGTGCAGTCAGTGGAAACTGAGCAAAGCCCCACTAAGTAGTGTATATAGAGAACTATATAAATACCCTCACTTCCCTCGATCTAAGATTTGAAGAGGTTAAGTTTAATATAGAGATAGAATTTACTTTATAAAAGCATCACAACAATATAAAGCTTTTTCGCAACCTTTTTTTTTTTGTTATAAATTATCACAAACTAATCACTTTTTATTTTATATATTATCATTTATTTTTATTGATATTATTAATTGTTTATATTCATTTTAAATATTATTGAATTCAATTTGAATGATTTTTCAATTACAAAAGATTGGTTATATATATATATATATATATCAATTTCAATGATTATTAATTCCTGATCCCTCATTAATATCACTAGATTTTTATATAATCAATAGATCAAACTATAGTAAAAGTTTGAATTTTATTTACTTATATAGATTAAATAGTTAAATTCCATGTCCGTGTAGGTCTCTGAACGATCTCTAAATGAGCAACAAAAGGGTTATTAACTCGGCCATCATTTAATGGTGGCTAGTAAAAGAACCATCGAAAAGAGCCAGACCCCGTTTCGTTCATTTTTTAAAAATTTCAAAAAGTTAAAAAAAGTGGACAACGTCAAAACGGGCTAATTATATGTTTATTGGATACTCCTGGAATTTCTCTTTCCATATAAGTGTTTTAAAGAGTATGTTGTCATACAAAAATTTAATTTTGTTTTGTTTTGAATTTTTTTTTTTAAATTTTTAGAAAAATTTATATAAAAACTATATAATATTTAGAAATAAACAAATGTAAAACAAATGTAACTGTATGTGGAAACAATCGTTTATTAAATTGAGGAGCTTTTATAATGAAAGATTGTGTAGAACTATATACATTAGAAAAAGAGTGATATATAAAGACGAAGTTAAATCGCAAATATACTACTTTAGTTGAAAGTATAGTCTATAATTACATTTAAATATGCTATTCAATTTGAAACAAAAAAAACTAAATGCCACTTAATAACTTGATTTGTCTGCAAAATTCTGATTCTATATATGTATCAAGGGATCAGGGGGTCCATTTAATTTAATTATGTTTTTTTGGATCTCTGCATAATGTCTCCTCGATGATGTTGAATATTACTGTGTTAATGATTCTGATAATATATCGTTAAAGCTAATATGGAAGGGATGAAGGACTTACTTATCAGTTTTATTAGAAATCATTGTATTAATTAGAGTTAAAATTGTCAACTTTAAATAAACAAGAAGAAAAAATAAAGTTAGCAGAAAAAAAATTAAAGTTAGAAGCAAGAAAAAAAAAATCACACTAAATCAGACGGTGGAGAAATTTACTTTTAACAATAACATTTCTAATTATTATCAATTCATAATATATATATACCATATAAAAGAATCCTCAATTCAATTTCAAAATGGTTCTATCTACAATAATTCAAATCATAATATCACCAATAATAACAATTTACGACATAAATAAATTTATATTTATAAATACTATATATATACCAATTCGATTAGTATTAACGATATGTTTATATATACCATTTATAAAAATCCCATTTTTAATTCCATTAATATATTTATTAGAATTAGAAGATTTTTATATAATGGAAGATATTGAATTTTTAAAAAATCAATTTGAATTATTTTTAATTACAAGTTTACAATTTATAATGTGTAGTATTTATATTGGAATTGGAGTTGGTATTATAGCAGGTATAAATTTAACAACTATTCAATTTTTATTTAGTTTACCTTTAAAACAAGAAAAGAATTTAGAAAATTTAGAAATTGTTTGGCAAGAGAAACAACAAAAACTGAAACAAAAGGAAAGGAAAGAAGAATATGAAGAAAAATCAAAATTAAATCAATTATTTGATACTGTAATTATACCTGATTATGATAATAATGAAAAAATTGAAAAATTAAAAAATAATAAGAATATTAAAAAAGAAACAACAAATATAAGTAATGATAATAATAATAAGGAATTTATTGAAAGAATTAAATCAAAAATGATTGATAAAAAAAATTTAAATTTAAATAAAAATAAAAATCAATCATCATCAACTTCTTCATCATTTGATTATCCAATTGGATTTGAAGATGATGATGGATATTCATTTACTCAACAATTAAAAAGTAGAAAAAATGAAATTTCAACAAATGTTAATATTGATGATAATAATGATGATGATGAACATTTTATAACTAGTATAAATGAATCAATTGCAAGCCTGAGTGGAATTAAACCAATTATTGAAGATCAAGAAGGTAATACTACTAATACTGATGATGATATATTATCAAATATACCCGAAGAAACTGAAGAAGAAGAAGAGGAAGAAGAAGAAGAAATTGAAACAACTATTGAAAATTTAAATGATATCGTAGAAGAAGAAGAGGAGGAGGAGGAAGAAGAAGAAATCAAGGAAGAAGAATCACAAGATCCATTATTTGGTAGAAATGAAAGTGTTGTAACTGGAGATACTCTGTTGTAATGTGTGTATTTATTTATATATATATATATGTGATGTATCACATTTCTCGTAGTATAAAAACCAACCCTTGTTTCAGAATTCTTTACAACCCTTTTTCTTTTAAAGAGACACCAAAAAAATTATGGAATCTATGAATAAAATAACTACAGAAACAAGTACTCATTTAACTGATTCAAGATTTATTAAAGTAACAGAATTTAAACAAGTTGATGAAAATGGTGTTGTCTCAAAAAATCCTACAACAATTCCATTTCGATTAAATGATTCATCATCAAAATTTGAATATAATGAAGATGAAGTTAGTAAAATAACAGAATTAGGTCATAAATTAATTAAATATTTAAAAAAATTAAATATAATTGATTCCAATTTTGATGATTCAATTTTTAAAAATGATTATGAAAATTTATTATTATTAAATCAAGAAGGAGAAAAAATTTATAATTGTGAAATTAAATTTGAATTAAATCATAAAAATGAAAAATTTAATATTTATTTACAATTAATTTATAAATTAAAAAATATTTATAATAATAATCATGATGATTCAAATAATTTACCAAAAAATTTATATATTACAAATAATGAATTAAATGATTATTTAAGAGATAAATTATTAAATTTTGATTATGATAAAAATTTACATAGTACTGAAAGTAAAATTAATTATTTATTAGAATTAAAATATATTAAAATTTATATAAATGATTTAGAATTGAATATATAAAATAAAATAAAAAGTTTGTCTATTATATTATCTCTCGAAATGTCCTGGACTTGGTGGTTCAACTCCTTTTTCCCAAATTATTGGATTAGAACCTAATTCAAATTCAATAATACCACCATTTTTAAAAATATCATCATGAGTAACCCAATTTTGATACCAATCTTCTCCATTAATTTTTAAACTTTGAATATAAATATTTTCCAGTGTTAAATTATATGCTTTAATTTCAAAAATTTTACCATTATCTAAATTAATTTTTAAATTATCAAAATATGGTGAAGAAATTAAATAAGTTGAAGTACCAGCAATTGGATATAATCCAATCAATGCAAATATAACCCAAGATTGCATTGCTCCAGCATCTGAATTTCCAGGTAATCCACCACCTTTACCATCAACATCATCTTTAAAATATGTATCAATAATCCAACGAACTAATTCAACAGTTCTATAATTTTCATTAACAAAATTATATAAAAATGGTGTACCAAAACTTGGTTCATTACCAACATCTGCAATTTTTTCTTTACCATGTAATAAATACATATCATTTAATCTTTGAATAAAAGTTTCATTACTACCAATAAATTGAAGTAAAGTTTTTGCATCAAATGGTACTGACCATCCATATTCAATTGGTTTACCTTCATATTCATCATCACCCCAATAACATCCTCCACAACTTAATGGATCATAATTAGTATAATTAAATTCACCATTTGCATTTTTTGGTTGAATAAATCCTTTATAATCATATTTACTAGTACTTGCATCAAAATTCCAAATTTGTTGCCAATTTGATGATCTTTCTAAATATTTTTTATAATCATCTTGTTTATTTAAACCTTTTGCAACTTGTGATAATGCAAAATCATCATATGAATATTCAATAGTTCTAGTTACTGATCTTGTATAATTTCTTGTAATATATCCATATTTTAACCAATCCGGTAATGCCCCACGACCTTGTTTTGTAGATGAATCTGGTGCATACAGATCATACCAATAAGGTGGTGTAACTTCAGCATTTTTAACCATTGATTGATAACCTAATTCCCAATCTATATTTGAATCATCAAGTTTTAAAAATCCATCAGCCAATACAATATCTGAATTTGATCCACCTTGTGTACGACCATTTTGATTTGCTGATCTACCATCTGGTGTATAACCTTCATTTTTAAAAATATTTATTATAGCTTGAATAATTTCTGAACCTCTTTTTGTATTAATTATATTAATTAAAGGATTTAATGATCTAAAAGTATCCCATATAGTAAAAAAATCATCATAATAAATTTGATTTGATTTCCAACCAGGATTTGGATTTTCTCCTGTTCTATTTGATGGTAATAAATGTGCACCATATAAATTTGTATAAAATTTTTTTAATAATGAAGTATTATTACTAACTAATTCAAATTTATTAAATACTTCATTTTGCCAAATTGATTGAGTTTTAGAAACTAATGAATAAAATTTTGTTTCTGGATCAATATTTGAACATGCTTGTTGAGTAGATATAAATGAAATACCAACTTGACTTTGAATTTCTTTAACTAATGGATGAAATTCAAATACTAAACCAAATGAATCATCTTGTTTTGTTGAACTTGTAGTTGTTGAAAATTTTTTAACTTGATTACCATTAAAACTTGATACAATAGTTGCAAAATTATCAAATTTCCCACAAAAATATAATTTCCAAGGTAATTGTAAACCCCAACCTCCTTTTATAGTGGTATAACCAGTATAACCATAATTACTTGTACTTTGTATAGTTCCATTAACAAAATATTGTGTCCACCAAGGTCTACTTGGAGCACTTAAATGATGTGAAACATTAATTAAAATTTTAGGAGTTTGTAAAGTTTTTGCATTATTAAAATTATATTTTAAAAATCCACTTCTTTCACCACTTGTAAATTCAATACTAACATCTGATGAATTAACTTGATATAAACCAATTTTAGCTTGATCAGGTTGAGTTCTAGTTAAATTCATTTCAATATTTGGATTAAAATCTTTTAAAAATGGTAATTGTGAAACTATTCCATATTCTGGTGCACCACCAGTACCACTTTCATGCATCATTGATATACCTGTTATATAACCATCTGGTCCATAACCTGAATAAGCATCACCAAATGAAGCACCAACTACATCAATACCAACTTTAGCCATACCAAAAGGTCTTGTAATACCTGGAAACATATGACCACCACCTGTTGTACCATAAAATAAATCAACAGAATTTAATATATCTGGATTTATTGGAGTTATTGGAGTATCATTAGGTTTATTAATAATTAATGTTTTTGATATTGGTTGTGTCGATATTATATCGATTAAAAAAAATAATATTACAAGAAATATCATTGATTTTGGTTCCAATTTTTACAGCTACAATATTTTAAAAATCTTTCATGTTGTGGATATATATTTCTATATATATACATATATACGAAAATTTACAACGTGGTGAATAACTGTTTTCTCCATAAATAATACATAAATAATAAGAAAATTAAGCACAAAAATAAAATAAATTAAAAAAATTAAAAAAATAAATAAATTAAAAAATTTTTTTTTATGCAACATCGACTAACGAAGCGACGCAACTTAGCTATCAAAAACTTTATTTTAAATAAGGGAACAAAAACAGAAAAATAAAAAGAAAAATGATCAAGTTTAGTTTTGTAACATTCCATTTCGGTTATGCTCTAAATATTACTAATGATAGGGTGAAAGATATTTAATTATTCACTATAACTACTATTTTATTATCGAATGGGTAAAAAAAAACTAGTTCTATTTAATGTTTTTAAGTTTCCTTACATTCTTTTAGTTTTTTGATATGAAACAAAAAGTATAGTTTAAACTAATAAACATTAGAATTTAAAAGACAATTGTTTTTCTTGTCTCTTCATATGACTTAAAAGAACAATATAACTTAATATAATAAATTAGTACATTCCATTATTATTGTTTTTTCCAAATTGTTGCAAACGCAAAAAAAAAAAAAAAAAAAATAAAAATTCACGTCAACGTGCCGCCTATTTTTAGGATCGAAAAAAAAAAGTTTGATTGATCCGTGAAGAACAATGGAAAGAAAGGGGATTTTTCCCACATGGGGCGCTCAAATAGGCTCAAATATCCATATTTCCTTATTAATTAATTAATTAATATCTGATTTCATATAAAATCATTTGCTAAACTTTTTTGATTAATTAAAATCCACGTTTTGATAAAAATTATTTATTAATTAGTTTTTTAATCGATCGAAATGATAATAATTATTTTTTTTTTAAAAGTTTAGTTTTACGTGCTTTTTCTTTTTTCTTTTCTTTTTACCTATTTATTGGACTTCCTTTTGTGTATAATAACCCACATACGTTTAAATACCATAACCTATGCGTTGTTGTTGATCATGCCATAGTTTTATAATTTTATCTAATTGGTTAATGGTCAAACGACTACAAATTCGATACGAATATTATATAATGAGAGATTATATAGATAATTATTTTTGTTTCTATTTTATTTTATTTTATTTGATTTTATTTTATATCGTTAGTAATTAATTGGTTAATATTTTTTTTAATGTAACATATTTTTATTTTTTTTTTTTTCTTTATTTTTTCTTTATTTTTTCTTTTATTTTCTTTTTATTACGAATCAAAACAATTAAACTTTTAAATTAATTTCTAATTTTGTGATTTAAGTGATTAACGACCATCATCAAATTGTTATTACAAAAATGGAATAACATTTAGTAATCTTTAATTAATAAAGTGATTTTTTTACTTTATTTTTTTTTTTTTTACTTTTGCAATGATGCAATCAATTTAACAAATCACGTACTAATCAAACTATAGAAAATCTAATTAATATTAGGAAATAGATACGAACTCCTTTTTGTTCAAAAAAATCAAACCACTCATGTTATGGATATATATATATTTATCTGTTGCTATTTTAGTTTGATTATTCATAACCTCGAAGTCAAAAATTGAATAATTCTTGGTCCATCATTGGTTCTATAATTGTCTAAAAAAAAAAAAGAGATGTGCATTCTACAGTAAAAAGTTTGACTAAAAAAAGTTTTGTTTACATATCTAAAAAAATCAAAAATTAAATAATTAATAATTTGTATAATATGTATTGGTGTATTTATAGTAATGATAAGTTGCTTGGCATTATTGTGATACCTGTATGATTATGCTGGTTAACATAATGGATGCTGGATAACTAACTTATCTATAATTAAGAGAGATCAGGATTTCCATCATTTTTGTAGGAACTCTTATAGTTGCTGATTCAGGAAGTCTTCCACCTTCTTTAGGTTACATTTAATAACTATTCAAGATCTTATAATATTATACTACCTTAATAATATTCCATAACAATAAATATAATCTGATATATATATTTAATAGATAGTAAAGATTACTTAACGATAAAAAAATCACAAAGCAACCCTTATCTTGCATCATCACTAATTTACCTATAATTAATAATGAGATTGAATTAAAATTAAAATTACACAAATTTTTCATTCATATTATTAAAAAATTCCCTTAGAATATATATATTCCTTCAAATACGTTTTAAGAAATGTTTTTAAAAGAAATTCGTTGATTTAGAGTCAATATGTTCTCCAACTTTCGTCTTTATTTGTACAGTAAAATAAAGAGTAGGGCCAAAAATAAAGAAGATAAGCGTAGGGCGAAAAAACAAAGCGTGGGGCCAAAAACGCGATGAAGGGTTGAACAAAAAACAGAACGAATTGTTAGGCCAAAGACAGGCGAAAAGCGTAGGGCCAAAAACAGAACAAAGCTTAGGGCCAAAAAAACAGACGATAAGCGTAGGGCCAAAAATAGCAGAAGAAGCTGCACTTCGTAAAATTTACTACATCACTTTTGATAATTAATTAGTTTTCCATTCGATCTTTGAAATTTAAACAGAAAATTTTTTAATATAATATATAAGAGAATACTATCAATTCTTTGCTTTAATAAATAACAATGAAACTTACTAAGTTGAAATTATAAATAAAACTTTGATTAGAACCGTTCTAATTCCTGGAGATTTTTTACTGAACAATATATTAAAAGGAATTATTTAATATTTTTTAAGAACTCTTTCTCCAAAATAGTATATAATAATTTTTCATTATATTTATTATATCGAATTAGGTCAATTTACCTCAATGTTTTTTTTTAATATATTTTGCAACTACTTGAACTAAAGCGAAAGAAAAGCAAAGAAATTTCATTTTTTTTTTTTTAGAGATTTAATATCTACAATAATGATTTTAAAAATTGTTTTTTTATATATACAAGAACAACAAATAATAAATTTATATTAAACAAATTATACAAAACATAATATAAGATCATAATCTATAATAATTTTTTTTTTAATATTTATTTTTTTTGAAAAACAATTTTAAAATGATTTAAATTATTAATTTTAAAAAATAAAATGGATTTATATATCTATATATAAATATTCAAAAATGAATAAATATATATTTCTTAATAAAATATTCCATTATTTTTATAAATTCTAATTTTTTTTATTCAATTTTAAAATGATTTTCAAATTTCAACATATAAATACATGGGATCATTAAACAAATTTCAAATGTATTACATCAAATCAGTACCACACGATTTTAAATTTTTGCAAAGTCCTAGGATCGGAAGGGATTAATAAAAACAAGATTATAAAATATATTTTTTTGATCAAATTATTTTTAAATCTATTATGTTTAATTAATTTTCCCCAATTTATAAAAGATTTATCGTTTCAATATTCATGATCTTTATTTTATAATAATTTAATAAAAATCAATAAATTTGAAAAAAAATTCGATATATATCTTTAAAATTGTTGTAATTACAAATAAATTGAAATTACAATTCCTCAAGTATCAGACAATGGCACTACCCCATACGAGACGAACGAATACTGGAATTTACCAAAGAATATTACTCTCTAAAGAGAAAAAGAAAAGAGAAAGAAAAGAAAAAGAAGATATCAACATATATATTTTTTTTGTTTTGGTTCTCGGTTTGTTATCGGTCGTTGATACTTTCGCTGAAAAAATTTCTCACTGGTTTTTTGCAGTCCACGTTTACCATATTTTATAGTAAATATTAAATTATGAAATTTTTTTTATTAGAGAATCTTATTTGAAAAATCTACAATAACAATTAATCTTTTATAGATACATAATCAATGTTTGTATATATACAAAAACAAAACATTAGATTTTTATACATTTTATATTTAAAAAAAATAAATTAATTACTTTGCCCGAGCGACATTCGAAGCAAACCTTTGAATGAACTATTAAAAAAATTAAAATTTTATTTAAAAAAACATCTAAAATGAATTAAAAATCAATAATTTTAAAAAATAAAATGGACTTTCATATATATATATTAATTTATTCATTCTCATTAAATAAATTAAATAAATAATACAATACATTCCATTATTCTTATAAATTCTCTTTCATTTTTCAATTTTTAAATGATTTTAAAATATATGGCTGCACCGAAATTCGATTCACGTATCCCTAAGTGTTGGAATGGAAATTAACCCCATACTCAGTTAAACATTGTGTATATTGCTGAGAAATTAAAACACACAAGAAACAGATGTCCGATGGCTCCTAAAAAGGGTTCTTATACACGTATATGTCAAATTAAGGAACGGATAATTAATAACCAGATTGATTAAAACTTGTTTATTTTTAAATCTCTTTGACTATAATTATCCTCAATATTAAGATTTTAATCAAATTCAATAATTCATGATATTTTTCAATGAACCCTCTTATTTTTAAAATATAAACCAAGTATATCAAAAACAAAAAAGGAAATCTTGTTATATTTATTTTTAAAAAATCATTGAATTATTTGGATGGATATTTTATCTTTAAAATTGATGCTAAAATATTTAGCAATTCCTTAAATGACATGCCGTGATAGAAAATCACTCATTTAAAGAAAAAAATAATTTCAATAGCTAAAGTTGGATATCTTTAAAGCATTCGATTCCATAAAACATCTTCTCTCCTAAAATCACTAGACAAAATAAACTTTGGAAAAAACAAAAAACTTCATTGTATATACATATTTATAGATATTTTGAGTTTGTTGAAATTAAATATCTTTATATATACGCACTCACAGCAATTACATAATTTAGTACTAAAAAACACTACCAACTAACTAAATATTTTTAATTAGAATAGAGAAGATTTGAATATCTACAATAATAAAATAATGTTTTATATATACAAAATAAAATACTAGATTTTATACATTTATATTTAAAATTAAAACTATAAGTTTGGTTCACAAAAATGAAGCGATTTCATCAATTCATGCAAAACTTGTGCAAAGGTTATTTAAAAAACATTTAAAATGAATTAAAATATAAATCTAAAAAAATAAAATGGACTTAAATATATTTTAATTTACTTATTCTCATTCTCATTAAATAAATCAAATAATACAATTCATTCCACTATTCTTATAAATTCTCTTTTCATTTTTCAATTTTTAAATGATTTTAAAATATTAATTTAAATAATCATACACTCTTATCTCTTGCATTCGAAAAATCTATAAATATTAAAGATGCTTCCAGATTTTCTTTTTCTAATAGTTTTCATTCTTATAATCAAAGAATAAAATAAGGAGTCTGGGTGTATATTACACTGAAATGTCGATTGAAAACATTATTGATTGAAAGGGATATACAAAAAGAATTTTTTTTTTATTTCTTTTAAATATCTTTATATATCCCCAATTTTAAGATTTTATCAATTGAATATAAAAATTCATGATTTTTTGAAACTTATCTTATTTTTAAAATATAAACTCAAGTATATCAAAAACAAAAATAAAAAATTCTAAAAAAATCAAAGAATTATTTGATATCTTATCTTTAAAATTGATGCCAATATTTTAGCAATTCCTCTTATAACCAAAGCAAAATACACAGATTCAAAAAGATTAAAGACAAAGAAAGAAAAAGAGATAAAAATATTTTTTTTTTTTTTTTTTTGATTTGGATCTCAGTTTAATTCAAGTCGTTACAGCTCATATTTCTTAACTATACACGAACATAATAATATATACGTTTAAATAGTGGGGAAAAGTATGGAGATATAGAAAAACTCGGAGATATTGAAAATCCTACAATAATAGTTAAAAATTTGTTTTATATATACAAAACAAAACAATTTTTAAATTTATATTTAAATTGATGATATAATACAGAAAAGGCTCCAATGACAAATTGCGAATGAATGGAAGATTTTCCATAAATTCTAATTTTAAAAACATTTAAAATGAATTAAAAATTAATCTAAAAAAATAAAATGGAACTTAAATATATTTTAATTTACTTCATTTTCATTAAATAAATAAATTAAATAATATATTTTTAAAATATATTCCATTATTTTTTATAAATTCTCTTTTCTATTTTTCAATTTTTAAATGATTTTAAAATATATATAGATTAAAGTTGAAACAGGATCTCCTTGACACACCCCTTTTTCAAGATAAAAATCTGAATTTATTGGTCGATTGAATCTATTGTAACACGAATTAAAGCTATAGCTTTATGGAATTTTGAAGTATATATAAAGAAAAATTGAGATAGTTGTTATTGGATTATTTATTATTGGATAAAATGATTGAAAGGGATATATAAAGATATTTGAAAAAAAAATTTCTTTTGTATATCCCCAATTTTAAGATTTTATCAATTGAATATAATTCATGATTTTTTGAAACTTATCTTATTTTTAAAATATAAACTTAAGTATATCAAAAACAAAAATAAAAAATTCTAAAAAAATCAAAGAATTATTTGATATTTTATCTTTAAAATTGATGCCAATATTTAGCAATTCCTCTTATAACTAACACTTCCTTGCAAAGCAGAAGTCACTTAATTTCCAAAATTAAACCATAAAGAAAGAAAAAGAGATAAAATTTTTTTATTTTTTTTCCAGATTTGGTTCTCAGTTTGATTCGATTCGTTATCGCTCATATTTCTTAACTATACACGAACTCTAGTACTTTTAACATAGTACGGAAATTAAGGGGGGATGGGGATATTAGAAAACTCAGAGATTTTGAAAATCTACATTAATAGTTAATTTAGATATACAAAACAAAACAATTTAGAAATTTATACATTCAAAATTATAAATCAATCAATGGTTTTTCAAACCCATATCAATTACTCCCTACGTAAACTCGTGTCATACCTGTCCAACGTCAATTAATTTAAAAACATTTAAAGTGAAATTAAAAATAAATCTTAAAAAATAAAATGGACTTAATCAATATATTTTAATTCATTTATTCTGATTAAATAAATAAATTAAATAATATATATTTAAATATATTCCATTATTTTTATAAATTCTCTTTTTTTATTTTTCAATTTTTAAATGATTTTAAATTCTTTATTTTGAGACCCATGGTATCTTCACATCTCACTGCTGTTAATTTATTATCAACTGCTCTTATTATACCATTTTATCATAAACTCTCCAATCTTATCATAATCTCTGACATTGGTCCAACCTTATCTCTATTGGTTCCTATTAATGAGAAACCTTCTATAGAAATATCCAAATAGATATACAAATAGCCACAGATCAGGAATGGTTGATAAACTAGATTAAAAATTTCTTTGTTTTTATTTTTTAAATCTATTTCATTTATAATCAACCCCAATTTTAAGATTTTAACCATTCAATAATTCATGATTTTTTAAATGAAAAAAATGAAATTTTAAAATATAACTAAATATAAAAAAATTGAAAAGATTTCTTATTTAATTATATATTTTAAAAAATCAATGAATTATATGGATATTTTATCTTTAAAATTGATGCTAATATTTAGCAATTCCATTCAGTATAAAGCCACTAAAAAAAACAATCTGATCAAAACTTGGAAGATGTAATGAAGAATGAAAGAAGAAAAAGATCTATAAATTCTTTTCTTTTTTTTTTTTTTTGTTTTGTTTTGGTTCCAATCGTTATCGTTATCGCTCCCACTATACACGAACAACATACTAGGGAAACCATGGAGATATAGAAAATTCAGAGATATTGAAAATCTACAGCAATACTTAAAAATTTGTTTTATATATACAAAACAACAAAATAGATAAATTTATACATTTAAATATAATATTATAAATCAAAATAAAATTTCAATGACTCTAGGTTTCTGGTTTCATTCCTACCAAAAACTTTTACAATGCAGAAGCAAATGCCATTTTAGTTAATTAATTTAAAAACATTTAAAATGAAATTAAAAATAAATCTTAAAAAATAAAATGGACTTAATCAATATATATTTTAATTCATTTATTCTAAATAATTAAATAAATAAATCAATAATATATTTCTTCTATATTTTCCATTATTTTTATAAATTCTTTTTATTTTTCTATTTTTAAATGAGTTTAAATAAAAGTCATACAAAATATACTACTAATCACATACTTCATCATATAAGACAACCCCTTGACTTAGTATACATTCAGTATTCTTAAAAAATTCATCAGATCTTACTCATAAGCTTTCCATTCAAAAAATATTAATTCATTCAAAAATATTTCAAATAATAGGATTTGGAGAAGATTCATAAATATATAATAACTAGATTAAAATTATTTATTTTTATTTTAAATCTAATTATATATAATTCTATTCCAATTTTAAGATTTTTATCCATTTCAATAATCCATGATTTTTTAACAAAACTCTTATTTTTAAAATATAGACAAAATGTATATATCAAAAACAAAAAGTTATATGTATATAAATAAAAAATCAATTGAATTATTTGGATATTTTTATCTTTAAAATTGATGCAAATATTTTGCAATTATTGAACTAATTCAAACTCCTCGATATCCCAATAAGAATCACACCAAACATGAAATTCGGTATTTAAAGAAAACATTTATATTTTTTTTAATTTTTTTTTTTTTTTCTGGTTTGATTTTTTTATTAGTTCAAGGGTAGGGGGGTTGAGCACTACTATCAAAACTTTAAATAAATACATACAAAAAATATCTACATAATTGTATTAAATATATAAGAGGATAAATCATTCAAGTTCTATTTATTTAATAATTAAATAATTGATCAAAAATTTGAGAATTTTCTACAATACTAATGATAAAATATGTTTATATATACAAATAACAAATACTTTTTTTAAAATATACATTAAACAAAAATACATATGATTTTAATTATGAACATAAAAACATCAAAATATAATTTTTTTAGATTCAGAATGATTGATGATGTAACTTGAAAATATTTTTAATATTGAATTAAATTAAAAAAAAAACAGTAAAAATTTAAATGGACTTTTTTTAATAAAGAAATACTTGAATTAAATTAAATATTTAAATATTTCTTTATTTTTCATATTCCATAAATTCTTTAAGTTCCAATTTTTCTTTCAAATAATAAAATATATTTTCATAAATGATTAGGATGTCAACCAAATCATTGCTCCAAAGTAAAATGGTTCAAGAAACATGTACCTTTTAATTTCTTTTAAATAGATATCATTATCTATTTAGATACACAAACTCTCATGCTGTTAACAGCCTTTGGTGTTCACGGACAAGTTAAACTAGACGTCAGGAAAAAAAGGAAGGAAAATACAAATATATATATAGATTATTCTCAATTGATAAAAAATTAATTTAATCTAAATTTGTTTATTATTTCCCAATTATATAAAGATAGTTTTCAAATATTTCATGATTTTTAAATTAAGAAGAAGAATAAAACTTATTTTAAATTTAATTTAATTTAATGAAAAACAAGAATATATATCCTTTAAAAAAATAAAAAAATAAAAATAATATATATATAAAAATCAATGAAACTTTGTTAAACTTCTTTATTAATCGTTGCAAATAATCAAAAAAAAATAATTATTGCAATTCCTTAACTATTTTGGTTTTAATCCAAATAACATCTTGCTGCTGTTTATGTAGCATCCATGACAGGAAGAATTTGAATGAAAGATCCCAATCTGGTAAAAAAAAAAAATCAAAAAAAGAAAAAAAAAAAAATTGGAGATCGTTTGTTGTTTTATATTTTATTTTTTTGTAGATTATGCCAGTCTGTCCCACAATTTGATCGCTTCACGTGCGCTATCAATAAAAAAAACTGGGCCTGGCCCTGGGCTAAATTAATTACTGATCAGAGATAGATATACTTCTAATTGTTGTAACTTTAGTAAATACTTAGGTTAAATTTATATAAAAAAATACACATGAACATATTTAAACATAAAGATTGATAATAATATTTTCAAATTTTTAACTTTATATATATATATATATCGGAGTTTAGATTTTTCCCACTACTAGTCATTTATCATTTAATTATAATTATATAATTGAATTATAAGTAAATAAAATAAAATAAAAAACAAGGAAATAAAAATAAAAATAAAAATAAAATATTATTGTTATGTTTTATGATTATCAAGAGAAGAAGACGGTTGCAAATTAGAAAAAACATTGCAAAACAAACTAAAACATAGTTAGTTAAGATACACAAAATACAATATAATACAATAATAAGAAAAACTAAGAAAAAATCCAAAAAGTAAAGTAAAGTAAAGTAAAGAAAGTCTCACACAAAAATAAAAAAGGGTTTAAAATTTTTTTAGTTAGGATAAAATTCAAGAAAGCAATCAATCATATATGAAAAAATTACCGATATCTTCCAATTCCAAAAAAATACAAAAAAAAATTCAAAAAAAAAAGAAACAAAAGAAAATCATTAGAACCTTAAAATGGATGTTAGGTTTGTCTGGATATCGGATATTCTTTATTGTATAAAAAGTATATATCGATTCAACTTGATTTTTTTTCAATTTCTAGATATCGGCAAAGATCAAATTTGGAAAAGTATGTATATCGCGAAGATTAGAATTGAAAAGAAGGCTCTATAAAAAAAAAGTATATGATTAAAAATGGATGATCAATCATCATCATCAAAACTAATCAATGTCACATTTAAACCAAGAATTATTATTATCTGATGAATAATAATAATAATAATAATATGTAGATTTACCAAAATAGAACCGAATGAATGAATGAAGAAAAATGGTAAAAGAAAAATTTATAGAAAGTATAAGAAAGATAAATATGACATAACATAACATCTTAACATATCAGATAAATAAATAAATAAATGTACCAAAAATAAAAATCAATATTATCTAATTATAGAAATTTATATTATTGGAATGGAATCGTAATGTTAATTTTCAATTAACTTTTATATAATGAATAATGAAGTTTAAAAATCCAATCATCGTAAACTCTTAAAAAAAAAACATTAACAATTGAATATAATAATACATGATACATTATCGAAAAACAATACATATGTTGTTGTTGTTGTTGTTGTTTGTTTTGTTTTGTTTTGGTTATAGCCCTTTTTATAAATTGTATGTTTTTGGGTATGGTTATGGTTATGGTTATAGAAATGGATAATTAATTGAAAGAAAAATCTATAAATATTTGTATGACATCATAGTTGTTTTATTTTGGGCTTGTGTGTTTTCGTTGTAGAGTGGAACAAATTCAATTTCTTGGTGCCAGAGAGCGTGTGAGTTTTAGTTTTAGTTTCAGTGTTTTAGTATTAATTTGGGCCTGTGCCTCAATAATTTCTAAGTTTTCAAAATTTTAAATTTTTTTCATTGGATTGACGACCAAAACCAAAACCAAAAACCAAAATAAATTTCATATTTAACTAACTAACTAACTATAAAAAAATACCAAGAAATTTTTATTTTTATTTTTATTTTGACTTTCTTGATTTTGATTTTGATTTTGATTTTGATTTAAACTTTTAAAACAAAATTTATTTTATTTATTTTTATGCAATTTTCTTTTTTGCAACTATTTCAAATAGGGAATGCTTAATGATCTAAATAAAACACTTGTATATATCTTTCCCTTTCCCTTTCCCTTTCCTTTTTAATGAAACTTCTGTTTCTCTTTATTATGGTAACAAAGTAAGGTTCAATTTTTAAAACATATGTTATTTTATATTTTTAATTAATTTATTTATTTTTATTTTTATTTTTAAATTTAATTTTAATTTTTTTTTTTTTTTAATTTATTAAATTTTTTTTTTTAACAAATAGGAATTTACTTAATTAATTTTTTAATTCTTTCTTTCTTTCTCTAATTATTTATTTCTCCTATTTTTTTTTTTGCATTTGTAATTATGTAATTTTTATTCATTTTGTAATTCATATAATATAATATAATATAATATAATATAATATATGTTTTAAATTTGAAGCCTAAATATATAGTTAAAAATAATGAACAATAGTGATCCGAAACTTACTTCTTTATATTATATGCGGATGATGGCAAGAGATGAGTTTGTTTGTAGTAAAGAAAAAAATGGAAGGAGGGAGGGAGGGAGCAAAAAACAAAGGACAAGAGCAAAGAGCAAAGAGAAAGAGCAAAGAGAATGAGAAAAATCTGCAGTGTAAGAAAGTGGTGGTGCGTATGTGGTGGTGTGTATGTGGTGGTGGTGGTGATGGCGATGGTAGTGATGGTGGTGATGGTGCTGGGAGGGAGGAAGAAAAGAAGAAATGGCACTAAATTGGTAGTAACAATATAAGTTTGTATGGTAGTGTAACTTTAAACAGTGAGGGATTTTTATAAAAAAAAATTTTTTATTTTATTTTTATTTGTAGTATAATATGTAATACATTAACTATTGTATTAATAATATTACGTATATTTGATATGGAGGGGGATGAAATAAATTAATTTTAAATTTAATTAAATTAATTTTAAATTAAAAAGAATACGGATAAAATTTAGGAAATGGAAAATGGGATATGGAAGGAAGCATAGGGAAATATTTAGAAAGTAGAAGTAGAAGTGGAAGTAGAAGTAAATGATGTTCTATATATAAGATATAGTAGTATAGAGTATAGCCTGGATGAATGATGTTTAATAGTAAAGTAAAGATATATTTAGAAATTAACATTATACTAAGTAACTAACTAAGTAAGTAAGTAAGTGAATTTACAATTACGAAATAAGAGAAAATTTTTTTCTCTTTTTTTCCTCAAAACAAAAAAGAAACTTTTGTGTAAGTTAATATATACTACTATACTGTACTATACTATAAACAGTATATACTATATACTATATATTATACTATACAGAATATATAAATATTTAGATGAACCCATTTCTATCAAATAAATATTTTTCAATTTCTATTTTAATTTTAATAGATTCTTATTAAACTTAAATTTTATCTTATTATAATATAATACCAAGAAATATATATTATATTATATTATATATTAGTATATTATATATACTACTAATTATTATTATATCAACAACAAAATAAGAATTAAACTACTAGAACAGAGATATTATTTATATATACTATAACTGTTGTATATATATAATTGCACTTAAGAAAAGTTGAAATATCAAGAAATTTTTCATTATTTTTAATTAAAATCTACAACTACTACTACAACTACAACTAAACAGATATATAATAATATATCTATATATATATATATATATCCTACTATTTATTTATTTATTTTATTTATTTTATTTATTTATTTTTCATCCTTACTATTTTTGATATAATTGTAACGTATTTTTCAAATTATTTCAATACAACATAAATAAAAATTTATTATATCATTTCATCATCATATTTTCATCAATCATACTATCATATATATATACTAGTTAATATTTTTTTTATAAATTATGGGTGAAGTTAAACTGGGGAAATTATCAAAATTAGGGAAATTATTTGGAGTTTCATCAACTAATTTATCTCAATTAGAACAACAACAACAACAACAACAACAACAGCCAATACCGAGACAGCAGCAACAACAACAACAACAACAGCAAATACCAAAGAAAATGACTGAATTACAACAAAAAAATCTTTCAAATGAATCTTTAAAAAATATTCCACCTACAACAATTGATGATGAAGATTTTATACTATCTCAAGTTGAAAATGATGATGTATCACCATTACGACATATGATTGTTAAACAACCTCAACCTCAAAAACCAAATGTATTAATTTCAACTAATAATAATAATAATAATTCAAATAATTCAAATCATTCATCACCAAAATTAGTTTCAACAAGATCTCATTCTCCAGTTAATGGAGTTGTTGTATCATCAACTACAACATCACCAGTACTGATTACTTCATTGGATCAAAAATTAAAACGTCAATCTTCAACAACATCAGTTAATAATGTTATAGAGAAACCTTTATCAAATCGTGCATCACCAAGTGTTTCACGTACTTCATCATTAAGAAAACCTCAATTACAACAACAAAAATCAGCAACATCATCAAATATTATAGTACCATCAATTTCTTCAACACCTGCTACTACCAAACCAAGATCAAATTCTACTTCTTCATCATCTGCTGTTACACCTTCATTACCTAGATTTTTAATGTTGGAAGATGGTAGTCATGAACATCATTTAAGATCAGCTAAACGTCATGAAAAATTATCAAATATGTTGAAGGATTTATTAGGTGCTAAAAAATTAAGAGATGAAGCTAAAAGTGCAGTACCTGATATTTTACAAGGTGCTATGCAATCATCAACTTCACAATTACAACAACAACAACAACAACAAAATACAAAACCTCCTACTTTATTTGCTGGTTTAGTTCATCATGTTAAAAATAATACTAGTCCTTATCATCATCCAGGAACTGCTGATGTCGTTGCATCATCAACTACGACAACAACAACAACTAATACAAATTCATCAACAAATCCAAGTCTTGGAACAAATCCTGATTGTAGATCATTTGTTGAAAAATATGGTAGATGTCAAGAAGTTATTGGTAGAGGATCATTTGGTATAGTTCGAGTATCACATAAAAGATTAAATGATTCATCATCATCATCTTCAACAAATGAAAAATTATATGCAGTTAAAGAATTTAAAAAGAAACCAACAGAAAGTGAAAAGAAATATAATCGTCGTTTAACATCAGAATTTTGTATATCATCATCATTAAAACATTTAAATATTATTGATACCTTAGATTTATTAAAAGATGCAAAAGGTGAATATTGTGAAGTTATGGAATTTTGTTCAGGTGGAGATTTATATACATTAATTATAGCAGCAGGGAAATTAGAATATGCAGAAGCTGATTGTTTTTTTAAACAATTAATTAGAGGTGTTAATTATATGCATAATATGGGAGTTGCACATCGAGATTTAAAACCTGAAAATTTATTATTAACTCAAAATGGTGTATTAAAAATTACAGATTTTGGTAATTCAGAATGTTTTAAAATGGCATGGGAAACAGAAATTCAATATTCTGAAGGTATTTGTGGTTCATCACCTTATATAGCACCAGAAGAATTTACTCAAGAAAGTTTTGATCCAAGATGTGTTGATATTTGGTCATGTGGTGTTATTTATATGGCTATGAGAACAGGTCGACAATTGTGGAAATTGGCTGATGCTAAAAAAGATGAATTTTTTGATGAATATCTTGTTAAAAGAAAAGATGCAAGTGGTTATGAACCAATTGAAAGTTTAAAACGTGCAAGATGTAGAAATGTTATATATTCTATATTGGATCCAAAACCTGAAAGAAGAATAACTGGTAAACAAATTTTAAATAGTGAATGGGGTAGAGAAATTAAAGTTTGTGAAGCTGGTGAAGGACATTATTGTCAACAAGAAGAAAATAAATAAATAGAAAATAATAAATAAATAGATTTAAAATATATATAACTATACAATGTTTCAATTACAATTTCATTTGAATCAATCAATCAATCTTTGAAATCATCGTGTAAATTGAAATTTGAATAAGTAGTTACTTGAAATAATATAAAACAAAACATAACTTACTATTTTTAGTACAACATGAATTTATTTAAATTTTTTTTTTTTTTTTATTTTAACGCGTGGAATTTTTAATGTTTTTTTTTTTTTTTTTTTTTTTTTTTTTTTTTTTTTTTTTTTTTTTTTTTTTTTTTTTTTTTTTTTTTTTTTTTTTTTTTTTTTGTTTTTTTGTTTTTTTTGTTTTTCCTTTTTTGTTTGAGATTTGGATTTTGGGATTTTGGGATTTGAGATTTTTAAATTTAAATTAGATTTTAATTTAATTTAACTCCATATATTTAAAACATATATATCTATTATATATATCTATCTAATACAGAAAGATATCATACCCACAACAACTAATTTTGATCTTTCTTTGTCAAAAGATTAATAAATAGTATGTAACTATACCAGATCAGATCGAGATCCCAAGGCATTTTTTTTTTTTTTTCAAGAAATGTTATACATAATATATATACTAACATTATTATTATTATAGATGGTTGAATTAGCAGATTATCAACGTCAAGAAAAAGTAGGAGAAGGTACATATGGAGTTGTTTATAAAGCACTAGATATAAAACATAATAATAGAGTAGTTGCATTAAAAAAAATTCGATTAGAATCAGAAGATGAAGGTGTACCATCAACAGCAATTAGAGAAATTTCATTATTAAAAGAAATGAAAGATGATAATATAGTTCGATTATATGATATTATACATTCAGATTCAAATAAATTATATTTAGTATTTGAATTTTTAGATTTAGATTTAAAAAAATATATGGAAAGTATTCCTCAAGGTATTGGATTAGGTAATAATATGATTAAAAGATTTATGAATCAATTAATTAAAGGTATAAAACATTGTCATTCACATCGTGTATTACATCGTGATTTAAAACCTCAAAATTTATTAATTGATAAAGAAGGTAATTTAAAATTAGCAGATTTTGGTTTAGCAAGAGCTTTTGGTGTACCATTAAGAGCATATACTCATGAAGTTGTAACATTATGGTATAGAGCACCTGAAATTTTATTAGGTGGGAAACAATATTCAACAGGAGTAGATATTTGGTCAATTGGTTGTATATTTGCAGAAATGTGTAATAGAAAACCTTTATTTCCAGGAGATTCAGAAATTGATGAAATTTTTAGAATTTTTAGAATGTTAGGTACTCCAAATGAAGAAATTTGGCCTGATGTAAATTATTTACCTGATTTTAAATCTGGTTTCCCAAAATGGAGAAAAAAAAATTTGGCTGATTTTGTTCCAAGTTTGGATTTAAATGGTATTGATTTATTAGAACAAATGTTGATTTTTGATCCAAGTAAAAGAATTAGTGCTAAACGTTCTTTAATTCATCCTTATTTTCAAGATGATGATGATGAGGAAGATGATGAACAAGAAGGGAATAAACAACATAATAATAATAATAATAATGATAATGATGGGGAAGATAATTTTTCAAGATCAATTAATATGGGATAGATAAAGTTATGGTAAAAGAAATTTTTTTTTTTTTTAATAAAGAATATATATGTATTTAATTTTAATTTAATTTAATTTAATTTAATTTTATACAAACTATTAAAATACATAAAGATATAAAAATATAAATGAAATAATTATTATTCTTCTTAGTAGTATTTGGTTTTGATAATGATAAATTAGAATCAAATTTAAATGATAATTCTTCTTCTTCTTCTTCTTCTTCTTTTGGTTGTGGTGGGTCTATAGAATCAAATTTATATGATGGTTCTAAATCCAAATCTTTTTCTATTTCTTCTTTAGTTATTATTATATCTTTATTATTTAATATTATTTCTTCTTCTTTAGATATTATAATTTCTTCTTCTTTAGATATTATAATTTCTTCATTATTATCATCATCATCTGATAATTCTTCATCATCATCATCTAATATTATTTCTTCTTTATGTATTATTATATCTTTTTCATTTGAATTAATCATTTTTAAATTTGTTAAAATTGGTGAAAATTCTTGTAATGTTGCAACACCTTCTGATTGAGGTGATGATGAAATACTTGATAATGTAATATCTGATATAGGTGATAATAAATCATTTGGTAATAATTTATTTTCATAAATTAATGTTTGAGTTTGAGTTGTTGTTTCTTTTATTTCTTTTATTTCTTCTTTCCTTTTTGATTTATGTATATTTTGTAATCCATTTAATTTCATAAATGGACTTAATTCATTATAATCTTTAATTTTTAAAAGATTTAAAATTTCTTTATCTTGATTATTTAATCTTGTTCTTGTTAAATCTGTATCACATTTTTTACTAAAAAAAAATTCATTACAATCTTCACCTAATAAATTCTTCTTTATTTTATTATAATCTTTATTAATTTCATATAATTCATTTTTAATTAAATCAACTTTATTAATCATTAAATCATTACTAATTAATAAAATTCTTAATTCATTTAAATCTAAATTATTTTTCAGTTTTATATGAATTAAATCATCTTCTATATTTTTATATTGTTTATCTAATTTATTATGAAAATTTTCTAAATCTTTTAATGATTGTTTAATATATTGTTGATTCATTTGTTTATTTATTTCAAATGATGATGATAATGATAATGATGATGTTTGACTTTTATTATTTTGTTCTAATAATGTTTCTGAAGAATCAAAATCTTCATCAAATGAATAATCTTCAACAATAACTTGTCTATTGTTATTATTATTCAATATTTTAACATCTCTTAAACTTGAATATAATATTTTAAAAGCTTGAATTTTACTAATTTTAGATAAATCACGACTTAATTCAACTATTCTTGATTTTATTATAATATCATTAGTTAAAAAATATTCATCACAATTTTTTTTAAATGTTGTATTTAATTCAATTTCTAAACTTCTTAATAATTTAAATAATTCATAACCTTCTATATATAACTTATCTTCTTCAATTGTTAATTGCCAAATATGATCAAATATAGAAATATCTAAATCTAAATCTTTTAAATTTGTTGGGGTTGATTTTATTGGTGTCAGATATGATTGTGGAGATAATGGTAACATTGGTATATCAAATATTGGAGATTCTGTTATCGATGATGATGATGATGATGATGATATTGATGATCCATATTTATTATTATTGGTATATTTCGGAAGTGTTGGTACTTTGCATTTAGGTGGTGGGGTTTTTGGTGATTGAGGAATCGTCGAACTCATTTATATTTTTTATTATATATTAATTAAGTAAAGTATTATGAATGGGATATAATGGATAGTATAATATATGGGTATAATAAAAGTTATTGATAAATTTTTAAATGATGAATAATAATAATCTATTCTAGTTTTATGTTATGTAATAGAAGAACAACGAAGGTACTATTTATAAAACTTGCTACTTCTTTTTACTTCTTCTTTTTACTTCTTTTTCAACTCCCTAACAACGAACTATCTTAATATTCTAATATTTAACGATAGATTATGAAAAGAAAGAATGAATCTTATGGAAAAAAGGATTGAAAATATAATTGAAAATGTTGATATTTTAAAAAACAACAAGAAAAATCAAAAAAAATCAGATATTTATTATATTGCAATTATATAAAATGTTGGGATCCTGTATGTAATAAAATATGATCTGTATTGTTTATTTTTTTTAAATGCACTTACCTAATTAGGTTACTTAATTAAATATGTTTATACTTTTAGCAAGAGGGAAGAGATGATTATAACAAGAATGTATCAAAACGATATTTCAAACTTATATATCAGATAATGGATGAGTATATGAATAATACTAATGGTTTAACTATAAATTACTACATTTTAGTTTAAACTTGAAACTAGAAAATTTTCGTATCATGGTAAGAATAATAATATAATCCTTTAGGTTTGATATCTAACTCATAATTCCCAAATGATCAATATTTTTTCATTTTAACTAGTCCAAATATATCCAATATTTATACTTGACTACTTTGCATTGTTATAGATTGAATCGTCAAGTCTACATTTATGCATAAAAATTATTTTATCATGATTGAATTTTCTTAAAATACTAATGTCTATTTCAATGTCGCGACGTACTGTCATGTCTTTTTTTTTATCCAGCATGCGACATTTAAAATTTGACATCACTAAAAAAATTCTTTTAAGAAACGAAAAATAAAATAAAAAAATTAAAAAAATTAAAAAAAAAAAATTAACTAACAACAGTCTTTAATCAACCATATATCATCCTTATCATCATAATTTTAAAATTTCTAATATAACAATAATTATATAATATATATAATTAAATATGTCATACGATAATACTTCAAGTAATCATTCTTCGATAGGAAGTGGTGGTGGTGGTAGTGGATCAGTAGAGAGTGGCTACGAATATGATAATTATTATAATAATAGTAATAATTATAGAGGAGGAGGAGGAGGTGGTGGTGGTGGTGGTTATAGAGGTAATAATCGAGGTAGAGGTAATTCATATAGAGGAAGAGGAAATGGAGGAGGTGGCTATTATAATAATGGTGGATATAGAGGTTCTGGAGGTTCAGGTGGTTATTATAGTCGAGGTGGGGGTGGATATCATAATAATAATTATCAATCAAGTCGAGGTAGAGGTGGTTCATATTCATCATCATCATCATCATATAATAATCATAATAATAATAATGATAATTTGCGAGAGGATTCTGAAATAAATGATGATAAAAAAGAATCAAGTAATGAAATAGAAGAAGATGAAAATAATAATAATAATAATAGACCAAATTCATTCAGAGGAAGAGGTCTGTATAGAGGTCATTTCAGAGGTGGTAGAGGAGGTTATAATAATAATAATAATAATAATAGCACGACAGGAACAGGAGATTATCATAATCAATATCATAATCATCATAAAAATAATATAGAAAAATCAAATTCTTCAACACCAAGACATTATAAAGATATAATAAATGAAAATAAATTAAAAAATTTTAATAATCCATGGATTAATATATTAAATATTCAAGATGAAACTTTACAAAATAAATTAGATGAACAATATAATGAATTAAATTTAATTGATCTGAAAATTTTAGATTTACAAAAATCAAAATTAAAATTAGAATTATCTTTATCAAATATTGAAAAACAAGCTAAAAGAGAAGAAATTCATGTACAACAAACAACTGATAAATTAGAAGAAATAACTTATTTTTAATAATAATAATTAATCAATAAACTTGGAGTTGGTTAGGTGGTGGTTTTTTAATGTATGTATATAGGTTTATATTTTGTAATATTATGAATTTAATTGAAATGAATCAATAGGTTTAAATTGGAATGTATTAATTGATTTAATAACTACTACTATTCTCTAAATATCAAATTTTTAGAAAGAATAAGTCGCAAATTTAATTATTATTAATCAAAAAATTTGCAAACAAAATATTGAAACTTTGTCAATTAATTGTAAAAATTGAATACTCTCATTATATTTTCAATTCAATTTCAAATTAAAGAAATTGTTCACTATTGTTGAAGAAATTGTAATTCTTTTTCTTCGGATATTTTTCTGGGTAATTTAAATATAGTATGCTGTTGTAGTAGTAATAACTACGCCAATATATAAAACAAAAAAAGATCCCGAGTCTCAACAAAAAGATTACACTTTTTTTTTTTTTTTTTTCACTTTTTTTTCTCTAAACTCAATTGACTTGTAACATATAACATATACTATCATTTCAATTATGTCTGTCATTCAATTATTAAATGCCTATTCAGATAATCCAATTGTATATTATACATTATTAATTTCCTTATTATATGGTGTCTTTAAATTAACTACTTTTTCATTAAGTTTAATTTCATTAATTGCTGATTTATTTATTTTACCAGCAACTGATTTTCATAAATATGGTGCTAATGGAGGTAAATGGGCTGTTGTAACTGGTGCATCCGATGGAATTGGTAAAGAATATGCTTTACAATTGGCTAAAAAAGGTTTTAGTATTGTATTAGTTTCAAGAACTCAATCAAAATTGGAATTATTAGCAACTGAAATTTCTTCAACTTATAAAGTTAATACAAAAATTGTTGCATTTGATGCATCAAATGAAGATGAAGAAAATTATTTAAATTTACAAAAAACTGTTTATGATTTACCAATTACTATATTAATTAATAATGTTGGTCAATCACATTCAATCCCTGTACCATTTTTAGAAACTAATGTAAAAGAATTAAAAGATATTATTACAATTAATAATATTGCAACTTTAAGAATTACTCAAATTATTGCACCAATTATTGTATCAACAGTTGAAAAATCAAATAAAAAATTAAGAGGTTTAATTTTAACAATGGGTTCATTTGGTGGTTTATTACCAACTCCTTATTTAGCTACTTATTCAGGTTCAAAATCATTTTTACAAGCTTGGTCAAATGCTTTAGCAGGTGAATTAAAATCAGATGGTATAGATGTTGAATTAATTATATCATATTTAGTTACTTCAGCAATGTCAAAAATTAAAAGAAGTTCAATTACAATTCCAAATCCAAAACAATTTGTTTCATCAACTTTAAATGGGGTTGGTAAAAGAAATGGTGCTCAAGAAAGATTTGCTACAAATACTCCTTATTGGACTCATGCTTTAATGCATTTTGGTATTGAAAATACTGTTGGTGTTTATTCTAAATTTGCTAATAAATTAAATTTTGATATGCATAAATCTATTCGTATTAGAGCTTTGAAAAAACAAGCTAGATTATCTGCTGAAAAGAAAGATTAATGTTGTTGTTTAGCTTTTTATAGTTATTCTTTTAAGGAAATGTATATTCACATTTCTAGAAAAGAAAAAGAAAGAAAAAAAAAATTGAATAAGGTCTTTGATTTATTACGTATATGATCATTTGTTTCTATCTCTGATAAAACCTTTTCTTCTATTTTAAAATAAATGCTTGAAAAGATTTTACATGCTTTCTTTAATAAGTTCAATTATTTGAAATAGTTTTAAAGTTTTTATAAAAATTTTTTCAAAAATTAGAAAAAAAAAACCATATTTTTCAAATCAAAACAAAATTGAATTTTTATATGACAACATACTCTTTAAACCATTTATATGGAAAGATAAATGCTAGAAGTATCTAATAAAAACATAATTAGCGCATTTTAACATGATCCATATTTTAAAAAGTCAAAACAAAAATTTTAATTTAAAATAAAATAAAATTTTTGTATTACAACATACCCTTTTAATCACTTTTTTGGAAAGAGAAAATCTAGGAGTATCCAATAAACATAGAATTAGGCCATTTTAAAGAGGTGCATTTTTTCTGACTTTTTGAAATTTTTAAAAAATGAACGAAACGGGTTCGGGCTCTTTTGGAATTTACCGATTCTGCTAGCTCACAAAACAAGACCCTGTTTCAATAATTGAAACAAGATTCAATTGTATTTGTGAGCTAGCAAAGTCGTTTCGGTGCTTTTAGTAGCAGATGGAGGTCAAGTTAATAAACTCCTTTTGTTGATCATTTTGCAGGTCATTTAGAGACCGACCGGACCTGGAATTAAAGTATATACTAAGTAAATGAACTATCAACATATCTGCTTTTAATATAATTTGATCTATTAATAAATGGTAGGAAGTATTTGTAATTATGAAAATATGGTCTAATATTTAATTATATTGGGAAGTTGATGATTAATCTTTTTTTTATAATAAAACCAATAAATATTTCTTTTATAAACATTAATAATAATATGTTGACTTAATAATAAGTTGTTGTTGTTAAATAATGAATAGTTTGTGGTTGCAAAAAAAAAACAAATTAAAAGATTTTTATATATTTGTAAAAATATTTTTTCGGTATGGTTCACAACGAACTGGCCTTACAAAAATTTATGTACCACCGCTTTATACATTTTTTTTGCAATAATTTTTTGCAATAGAACAAAGAATTCTCCTTTTTGTTAATTCTGTTTTTATAAGATACTCCTGGAGTTTCTCTTTCCATTAGCTAGTTTAAAGGGCATGTTGTCATACAAAAAATTCAATTTTATTTTGATTTGAGAATTTTTCTTTGCTTTTTTTACAATATTACGTACTGACAAATCAATTAAACTATCCAGTAAACATTCTATTCTTGTTTATTCTTCTTCCATCCAAAAAAAAAACTGCAACACTTGGGCATATATAAATATATATATATGCTCTACTCCATAAGCTTGTTTGTCTTCATATTCTTAGATGTGGTCATGTTTTCTTAGATTTGGTCATCTTTTCAAAATAAATTATTTAACGACTGAAAATTTTTGTAAAATCGGATTTACTAATCTATCACTTAAAGATTTTAATCCTTTTCTTCTAACCAATTTTTATTCATCATAATTTGATCTAAACTATGTTTTGGTAGTAAATGAGGAATATTTTGATATATTTTCTGTTTATCAAGACAGACAACAATTCACATTTCATATTTTATTAGTAATTTCATATAATTTATAAATAGTTCAATCATATCATTATTGGAATATATTAAGTTAAACATAAAGTTCTTCGTTGTAGTCATGTTTTATACAACAGAGCTCAAAATTCCTTTAGGATCTTCACGTGACCAGTTTCTACAGAAATTTCTAGAAGTAATCTGGGGGGGAGCCTCTCCAAAATTATACGTTTTTTTTTTCTACTGTAATCTACTTGCTCTTCCGACTAATCAATTGAAAAAAAAATCTTTCATTTAATTTAAATTACTTTCTTTTTACATATTTTTTCTTTTTTTATAAATATTTTTCATCGATATATAAATACATCAATAGGATTCAATTGAATTAAAAGAATCAAATTAATTAATTAATTAATATAAAAAAAAGGAACTTTTTTTAAAAAGACAAAAAAAAATTTCATAAATATTTAATAGATCAAATAATAAAAATAATATAAAAAATGGTTAAAGATAAAAAACTTTATAATTTATTAGGAGTAGATCCATCAGCAAGTGAACAAGAAATTAAAAAAGCTTATAGAAAAGCAGCATTAAAATATCATCCAGATAAACCAACTGGGGATACAGAAAAATTTAAAGAAATTTCAGAAGCTTTTGATATTTTATCAAATGAAGAAAAAAGAGAAATATATGATAATTATGGTTTAGAAGCTGCTAGAGGTAATGCCCCAGCTGCTGATGCAAGTAATCCATTTGGAGGAGCAGGTGGACCAGGTGGTGGAGCAGGAGGTTTTAATTTTGGTGGACCAGGTGGAGCAGGAGGTTTTAGATCTGCTGGTGGTGGAGGATTTTCACAAGCTGATGCATTTAATATCTTTTCACAAATGGGTGGATTTGGTATGGGAGATGATGGTTTTACATTTAGTTCAAGTGGTGGACCAGGTGGACCAGGTGGTAATCCATTTGGAGGAGGATATGGAGGTGGTAGAAGTGCTGGTGGTATGCCAGGTGGATTTGGAGGTAGACAACAACCAAGACCAGAACCAGATACTGTTTCAATGCCATTACCTGTATCATTAGAAGATTTATATAAAGGAGCTCTTAAAAAAATGAAAATTACAAGAAAAGATTCAAATGGTACAAAAGAACAAAAAATTTTAGAAGTTAATATTAAACCAGGTTGGAAATCAGGTACAAAAATTAATTTTTCAAATGAAGGTGATTATCAACCAGAATGTGGTGCTAGACAAACTATTCAATTTGTAATTGAAGAAAAACCAAATCCAACTTATAAAAGAGATGGTAATAATTTATTAATGAGTGTACATTTAACATTTAAAGAATCTTTATGTGGATTTGAAAAAGATGTAACTACTATAGATGGTAGAAGAATACCTTTATCAAGATCTCAACCTGTTCAACCAAATACAACAACTACATACCCTGGTTTAGGTATGCCAATAAGTAAAACTCCTGGTCAAAGAGGTGATTTAATAATTACATTTAAAGTAGATTATCCTGTTTCATTAACTCCAGCTCAAAAACAAGCTATAACAGAAAATTTCTAAAAATAATAAAAATTATTAAATAAATAAATTTTTAATAAATAATAATTGTATAATTAAACAAAAATGTACATTCATTTTTAATGAATTTTTCTTAAAATATATATACAAAGTATATATAAGATTTTTAGCATTAGATGATTGGGTTACAAGTATTTTCTGATTTTCTCTAGGGTTTGATTTTATGTATATATAGTTATGTTAATAAATAAGTTTTTTAATAGAAGTCTTTCTAAATTTCTGTATTTCTATATTTCTATATTTCTCTCTCTCGCTAAAACGAAAAAAAAAAAAGAACTCGACAGAAAAAGAAAATAAAATAAAATAAAATAAAATACAGGAACTAAAAAATAGATAATCATCAAGACCCACTACTAATCATGTCAGTTATACTAGCATCAGCAGGATATGATCATACCATACGTTTTTGGGATGCATTAACAGGAGTTTGTTCAAGAACTATACAACATACTGATTCACAAGTTAATAGATTAGAAATTACATCAGATAAACGATTTTTAGCAGCAGCAGGAAATTTATATGTAAGATTATATGATATACGACAAAGTGGTAATACAGGTACAAATAATCAAAATTCACAAAATAATCAATTATCAAATGGTTCATCAAGTGGTGGTGGAGGAGGTGGTGCAGGAGGAGGAAATGGTACAGGAGGAGGAGGAGGAGGTACTTCAAGTGGTAATGCAACTAATTCAAATAGTTCAAATAATAATCCAGTTATGACATTTGAAGGTCATACAACAAATGTTACATCATTAGCATTTCAAGCAGAAAATAAATGGATGGTTACTTCATCAGAAGATGGTACTGTTAAAGTTTGGGATGTTCGTTCACCATCAGTTCAAAGAAATTATAAACATAATTGTCCTGTAAATGAAGTTGTTATACATCCAAATCAAGGTGAATTAATAAGTTGTGATCAAGATGGTAATATAAGAGTTTGGGATTTAGGTGAAAATCAATGTACTCATCATTTAATACCTGAAGATGATGTACCAATAAATTCATTAAGTGTTGCAAGTGATGGATCAATGTTAGTTGCTGGAAATAATAAAGGTAATTGTTATGTTTGGAAAATGCAAAATCAAAAAGATTTAACATCTTTAACACCTGTTACAAAATTTAGATCACATCTGAAATATATTACAAGAGTTGTATTATCAACAGATATGAAACATTTAGCTACTTGTTCAGCTGATCATACAGCAAGAATTTGGTCAACTGAACAAAATTTTAATTTAGAAACTACTTTACAAGGTCATCAACGTTGGGTTTGGGATTGTGCTTTTAGTGCTGATAGTGCTTATTTAGTAACTGCATGTTCTGATCATTATGTTAGATTATGGGATTTATCAAATAGTGAAACTGTTCGTCAATATAATGGTCATCATAAAGGTGCTGTTTGTGTAGCTTTAAATGATGTATAATTAAAAATAAAAATTAAATTAAATTAAACAAAATTATAATATTAATATATATTATTTAAATCATTTCATCAATATCAAAAGTATAAAAAATTGTAATTAATTCATTATTTGCATTATATATTGAAAATTTATGTTCTGAAGATTTAATATCAATATTTGCAAAATTAAATAAACTTTCTAAAGATTCATGAAGTAAAAATTTTTTTTCAGTAAATGAATAAATTTTTTGAATATTTAATAATTTATTTTCAATTAATTCAAAATTATTAATAGAATTAATTTGTTTATATAAAAAAAAACAACAATGACATAATTTTTCAATATTTAAATTTTCAAATTCAATATTTAAATCAATTATTTCATATAATAATTCAGCCAAATCAAAATAAAATAAACCATCATGAATTAATTGATTACTTAAATCAGAAGGTAATAATACTAAAAATAAATATCTTAATTTTAATTTTAATTGAATTTCAAAATTATTATTATTATTATTTGAAAATTTAAATAAATTTAATTTTTCTAAATATAAATTAAATGGGAAAGTATATAATTTAAAAATATTATCATTTAAAATTTTTTCAATTAATGAAATTATTAAATTAATTCTCAGAATTGGTAATTTAAAATAATCAATTGAATTTGATAATTTTTGAATCATTGAAGAATTTGAATTATGATCAATTAAATTAATTAATTCTTTTTCTAATATTTGAAATATTGAATCATCATCAACAATATTATTATCATTTATATTATTATTATCATAAAAATAAATTAAAGAAATTAAAAAATTTCTAATTGATATATTTTTAAAATATAAATCTAAATTTAAAAAATTTTTACATTTATTACATTTTTGTTGTTTTAAAATATATGTTGGTACAGGAGTTAATAATAAACATTTTAAATTTGAAGATTTAATTAAATTATTACAATTATTACAATTAATTTTAAAAAATGGATCAAAATTTTCTAATAAACATAATTTACATTGACATTTAAAATAAAATCTTGTTAATAATTGATATTGACGAATTTCTTTTGGTAATCCTAATTTTATATAAGTAATTGAAATTTCATCATTTGATAATATAGGTAAACTATTAATTAATTTAAATTTATTTTCATTTTCATTACCTTCTTCTTCTTCATCTTCCAGATTAATTATTAAACAATTTGGTAAACAAGAATGATTAATTAATGAAAAATTAGGATCTAAACAAATACCAATTAAATTTTTTTTAAAATTATATAAATTAAAATAATTAATTAATATAATACAAATTAAATCATCAATAAATTTCCAATTTTTAAAACTTAAAGAAATTTCTTGTTTATTTAAATTTAAATCAATAATTTTTAAAAAATCTTGAAAAATTAATTGTATAGGTTTTTTAATATTTAAAATTAAATATTTCATATCATTATTCATATAAATTTCACGTTGATGAGAACATAAGTTATTTATTTTTTTACGATATTCTTCAAGTTCTAAATAAGTTAATATGCTTCTAATTGTTAATTTTAAAATATCTAAATTTTCAATATTATCAGGTATATATTTTTTAAATAAAGGATTTAAAATTAATTCATATTCTTTAATAAATTCAGGTAAAACATTTTCATGTGTATTATTATAATAATAAACAGAAATTGGATTTATTTCCATAATTTTACATCCAATAGATTTATCAATTAATGATTTAATACCTCTAAAACCAGGTTTTTTATCTTTATTAATAATTTCAATTTGATTATTTGATAAATTATCATAAAATTTAATTTTTGAATTTTCATCATTTGGAAATAAATATATTGAAGTATTTAATAAATTTAATTTTAATTTTTCAATCCAATTAATTGATTCTTTAATAATTTCGACATCATGTTGTGGTTGATCAAATTCAAATTGTTCAAATTGATCAAATTGTTGTTGATTTTGAAAATCTGGTTGTGAAGTGGTTGTAAATAATGGTGCTATAGATGGTGTTGATACAGTTGTTGATATGGATGATATTGAAGATAATGGAGGTGGTGATAATGGTGATTCTTCTTGATTATTATTATTATTATTATTATTATATTGAATTGATGATTGATCTTGATTTATTATAATAGATGTTGTCATTTTTGAAAATAGCAAAAGTTGATTGATTGATTACGTTTTTTTAGATATTTTTTTTTAGTTTTTTTTTTGGTCGTCTAAATTTTTTTGCAACCAAGGACTGTATATATATATTATATAGAAGATTTTTAGAGTTGATATGCAAGATGGAAACATTACAAAATTAAAGTTTAAAATATGTTATATAATTAATTAGTTATACATATATATATATATATATATATATATATAACTTAGTATACAATGCAAATACTATAAATATAAATACCCTTTACACAATCTATTATAATTCTCTAATAAATTTTTTTTTTTAACTATGTACCTATTTTTTTTTTTTCTTTTTTTCTAATTTAATAAATTATCAGTATTATCAAAATTTAATAGTGAATCAGGTTGAGTAACGCCTATTACACCAGCTTGAGAATTTTTTGAATCAAATTCAAATGAAGTTTCTAATAAATCAATAGCACCTAAAGAACATTCATTAATCATATGATGATGACCACTGGTACCACTGGCACCAACACCACCACCACCACTTCCAGTAATATTATCTAAATCTAATTGAGTATTATGTCTACTATGATGATGTTGACGTTGTTCAATATTTAAATCATCTTGAAAAAATCCACCTAATTCAATAGTCCATGCTAAATATTCATCAACCCAACATCTAACTATCCACCAAGCTCCAAATCCTTCACCTCCAATTAAACTAATTTCTCTTAAACATGTAGTTAATAAATTTGATGCTAATAATAAAAATAATCTTGCATTAATTTCTGGAAATCTACTTGGTAAATTAGCTATATAATTAGCAAAATCATTCATTGATACAGGTTGTATTGAAGGAGTTGGTGATCTTGTTAATGATGAACGTAAAATTCCTACTGGATTAGTAGTTAATGGAATATTTAAATTAGTATTACTATTTGAATTTGATGAAATTGATGATGGTGATGAAGATCTATCTATTTGAAAATCATCTGATGGTTTAATTAAATTAACAACTTCTTTACTTAATATATAATTTAATGTATTAATTTTTTCAACACATGGAATTTCTCTTGATATTAATTCATGTAAATCTAATTTTAACCAATCTTGTAACATTGAATTTTTTTCTCCATTATCAATTAAAATTCGTGATGCAGGTTGACCAGTTTCAATAATTTTAATTAATCTATTTAATAAATTTATAAAATGTTTTGATAATTTTAATTTCATAATAATAAAATTTTTTGAAACTTTTGAATTCATTAATGATGCTGATAAAGTTTTAATATAACCTGATGAAATTTGTTTTAATTGTAATAATTGTTCAGGTGGTAAAAAAAATTGTAATTGTAATTTACTCAACATTCTAATCATTTTTTTATACATTATTAAATCACATTTTTTAATCCATCCAATTAATGAATCTGTTGTATATAATTTAAAAACAGGTGCAGTTAATATACTATTAAAATTATTAAAAGTTCCAAATAATTTTTTTAATTGCATAAATCTAAGTGATTCAAATATAGAATTTACATGAACTTTATATAATGAATATAATGTATCAGCAATATCATAATCTGTATCTTTTGGTAAATAAGGATATATAGAAGGTAATTGAATTGGTGTATAAGGATTTGAATCAGGTGCAATATTATTATTATTTAATAATTCAAATAAATTAGGTATAAATTTCATATGAGATACCAGAGGTAATTGATCTGATAAACTCATTGTTGATTGAATTATTGATGGTGAATTAATTGGTGTATATGATGGTGTATGAACTTGAGAAAATGAAATTGGTGAATCATCATGAGATATTGATGAATTTGATGAAGATATTGGTGAATCAATTTGACCACCTGTAAATCCACTTAATAATTGAGGATGTGATTGTTGTTGTTGTTGTTGTAATTGTAATTGTTGTTGTTGTTGTTGTTGAAGATTTAATAATTGCAGTTGCATATTTTGATCACCTTTTAATTTTATACCACAATAATGATATTTTGATTGACCTCTCATACCTAATCTTCTAGTTGTTATTGAAGGATATAAAATTTTAACTAATTTACCAAAACTTGCTGGTGATAAAGGTGTTAAACTATTATCAGCACAAACTTGTACATATCTTGCATAAATTCTATTTCTTGGTATAACTGCTGTTGGAGATGCTTCACAAGAATTTAATAACCAAACCATACCAAATAAAGATCTTTGAGTTTCTTTATTTTCTTTTATTTTTGATTGATCTAGTGATGATGATGATGATGATGATCCTTGTTGTTGAATTTGTTGAGGTTGAAGATGTGAAGTTGGCATTTCATTTTCTAATAATTTTATTCTATGAGCTAATTCAGAAAGTGGTACATTTAATTCTCTCATTGCCAATTGTTTTAATTCATTTTCTCCAGGACTTGAATTTATTCCACCCATATCTTGTTTTTGTTTTTTCCTTTTTGGTGTTTGTTTAGATGCTTTTGATGAAGAAGTGCCTTCAATTGGTGTTTGCATGAGTGACTGTTGTTGTTGTTGTTGTTGTGGTTGAGGAGTAGATTCTTGATAAAATGTAGAATGAGATTGAGGAATTGGAGTAGTTATATTACTACCCGATGCAAATTGTGGCACTTGGCCCTGTTGTTGTTGTTGTTGTTGTTGTTGAGATTGCTGCAGTTGTTGCAGTGGTTGCAGTTGCAGTTGCAAAGGCATGAAAGAATGCAGGTATTCAAATTGAAATGCAGAAGGTACATTAGATGCTGGAGAAAAATTTTGTTGTTGTTGCTGTTGTGATTGTAAACCAGAAGTATTATAAAATTGCATATTAACTTGTGGATTATTTCTAAACATTTTTTGTTGTTGATCTTGTTGATGAAATTGTTGAGATAAATCTATTGGTTCCTGTTTAATAAATTGTACAGGTGGAGTTGTTGACATCATATTTGGAAATTGTTGTTGATATTGTTGGGGTATACGTTGTTGTTGTGCTACTGTAGTATGTTGTAAATGTTGATGTCGTTGTTGATGTGATGATAAAATTGGTTGCAAATCCTGTTGTAGTTGTTGTTGCTGTTGTTGATGATGATGCAGTTGAACATGTTGATTTATTTGATTAGAATGTTGTTGTAAATCGAAAGTTTCTTCTTCCTCTATTTTTTGATCTTGTGATGATCCAGAAGAATAATTTGTATTCATAAGTTTTCCCTATTAAAAAATAAATAAAATATACTATATTGCAATAAAAAAAAAATTGTTAACTTTATTATATAATTGTTGAAAGATTGGTAATGCAATTGAAATTCATGAATAAAAAGGTAATGAATAATGAAATAATGCCAATAATATGATATATATCTATATGATTAATACAAATCCAAAATACTTTTAAAAAATTCTTGTATTTGATTATGTATTTTTAAAAAAATGATTAAAAATTCCTTTTAAATATTAAAAGTGAAAATATATGAACTGAAATTAATGCAAATGTGTTTTTAATAAAAAGAATTTTTCAATATAAATATATAATTACCTTTTTACCTTGTAAAATCTATTAAATTCCCTTATATATATATGTGATTTCAACTGATAAAAAAAAAAACTACCAAAAAAAATCAAAAAAATATTCAATAAAATAAAAGACTATTTACCGATTTGATTTTGATTTTAATTTTGATTTTGATTTTGATTTGATATTTAACTAAACTTGATTTTAAGTATTTAAAATAAGTAATAACTCCTTTTGTTTATGAAAATTGGTTGATTAATGAAAATTCCACTGGCTTAGATAATATATTAAAAAAAAAAAGCTGTGTTGTAAAAAAAATAATCTAAAAATCTTCAAATAAATCCAAAAAAAAAAAAAAGAATACCAAAATTTCTTGATTTCTATTTATATATGATATGAGATCTTGAGTGTATGATTTGGGAATTAAGGTGTTAGATATAAATTGTGTAATGTAATGTGGTGGAAATGCTGATTTAAGTAGGTGTAATATTATTATTTATTATATCTTTAACCTCTTAATAAATTATTATTCGATTTGGAGATATTCTTAGATAATAAAAAAAATAAAATAAAAAATCACACCAATATTTAAAATAAAATATTTCTTTTTCTAAGATATCCGTTGATAATGATAATGATATATATGTGGTGTGTGATGTAGATGGTATATATATATATATGATATATATATATTATAACAACAATCTACTTGAAGTTATTTGGTAAAAAAGGAAATTTATATAATTTTTAAATTTTTTAGAATTTAAATTTAATATAAAAATTTAATTTAAATTAATTTATTTTTTTTTTTTTCTGCCTGTTGTTTTCTCTTAATGAGGTTTAGTCTTTTGATCTATAGTTAACTCTCGGATTTAGTACTATTACTATTAATATTAATATACTATGTATATGACAAACAATAATAATATATATAATACAATGAAATAATATATAATGATATTTTCAATTATAAAAACAATCGAGTATTCTATTGTATAATTTATACTTTTTTGGGGGGAAATCAGGTGTGAAAAAAATACAATTGGAGTGATGGAGTAAAAGTAAAGTAAATATTAAGTGGGTAATAAAAAAAAATTATACCTGATGATGATGTGTAGTGTAGTGTAGTGTATGGTACTGTGTGTAGTGTGTAGTGTGTGTGATGTATGAGATGTGGGATATTTCTCTTTATTTAAATAGTCAACTGTCTACTATTCTACTATTTAATTTAAAAAAAACCAAATCAAATCAACAAGTACTTGGTATATATATATATATATATATATATATTTATTAATAATTTAACGATGATGATAAAGTATGGAATGTAAATGTTAAAATGTAAATGTAAATGTAAAATGTAAATGAAAATTATTATAGTAGATCAAAATTTCTATTTTAGTTAAATCACTAAAAATAAATAAATAGCAGTGGTTTATATGCACTCCCCATACAAATACAAATATAAAATTTTTTTTCTTTTCTTCTCTCTCAATAAATTGGAGATGTGGGTGGTGGTTGTTTTAATGGTGTGGTTGTGTATGTAAGGAGTATTGTATTGTCACAATTGAATATTCGATGTCTTGTTTCTTGAAAATGCGTCACTGTCACTTTTCAATATATGTTATATACACAACTCTTCTTTTAATTTCAACTGTCCGTTTAATGTTTTATTTATTTATTTATTTATTCTTTTTCTTCGTCTGTTTTCTGTATTCTATTTCTTCTGTTTCTATTAATTTCTATTAAGAATTTCAATTTCAAATTCAAATTAAGCCTAAATATAAATATTATTATTAATTAATATACAGGGCTAACAACTTTTATAGTTTATGATTTATAATTTAATAATTTAATAATTTAATAATAATTTATAATTTCTAATTCCTCACACAGTGCACCGTACGTATTCTGTTGATGCTAAGATTTAATTTTATTTTTTTTGTTCTATATTTTTGTAAAAAAAAAAAGAAAAAAAAAAAACCAAAACATAAATAACAACTATCAATATATAATATATATAAAATGATTTATTATATTGATTCTATTGTATTGTTCAATTCTATTTCCACTGCTTTAATTTTTCTATGGGTTAATTAATTGGTTGTGAAAACAACCAAATAACATGTAACATATCAACCCTCAAACAAACAAACAAACAAACAAAAAAAAAATTATACCATTCATACATACTACATTATGTATTGACTAATTAATTAAACAAGATAAAAATTAATCAAGTCATTCAAATTTAAAAAATTAAAATCTAAACTTTGAATTTCATACTATTGTATTCTCTTGTCTTGTCCCTCTCCTCTTCAGTCTGCGGACAAATTTAAAATTTAAAATTTAAATTAAAATTTGCAATTACTTAATTTTTTTAAAGCAAAGAAAAATAAAAACGTCATAGTTTAAATTTCTCTTTTCTTTTTTGTTAGTATTTTTATAAATTGGTTACCAAGTAGTACTTTGCTACTTTACAATATACCTAACCTTCTTTTACATAAGAAGTATATAATAAGAAGTATATATATTTTTATATTTTGTGTTAATTACCTTTACTTTAATTCCAAATATTGATTTAGATCTATACCAATTTCTATTTCTTTGTTATTCTTATTGATATCCAAATATGAAATAATAATTAAAAGAAATCAAATTCAACTAAAAAAGAAAAAAAACAACATACATCTTTAGACCAAATTTTTTAAATGAAATTCTTCTTCTCTTTCTTTCTTTATTTCTTTGATGATATGAAATTTCTAGAAAATGTATAGTTAGTAAACTTTTTTGCTATAATACCCTAACCAATGCTTAAAAAAATATTCAAAAATTAAATAAATTTGTGAAACCTTAGGTCTATTAAATACCTTTTTCATTTGATAAAAAAGTTTAAGTTACACAAGACATATAAAATAAACTTTTTAATAAAAAACACACAATTATATATCTATATATATATATAATATATATTTATATATATTATTCTCTTATAACTTTTATATTACAAAATCCTTTTTTGGATTATCTAATATATATGAAAATCCAAAATTAGTTAATTTTTTCCCTATTTTTGTCTCACTAAATATAAAAAAATACATAGAATTTGTATACAATTTTAGTTTGAAGTACATATTACATTTTAACTAAAAAAGAGAAAAAAAAAATAACTTCGATTATATATAAATCCACTCATACTGATACTACTACGAAGTTTTCTTCTTAACAGCATCGTTCCAATCTTCTTATCCCTTTCATCTCAAAATTTCACCTTGACAACCAAAGCAGAAATATTTTTTTTTTCTTTCTTTCTTTCTTTACTATTTAGCCTCATACATTGTACTATAAGCACAAAATTATATTTTTTATTTTCTATTTCAGATGAATCTCAAACCTAAAAAATATCTGTTTTTTATATATTTAACAGATTTTTCATCAAAATTTTTATAAAAAGTGGATATTCAATTTGACCCTAGTAACTTTTTAAAATGGAACTCAGGGATCAAATAAAGAATATATAAACTTAAGGATAAGGATAAGGTTACTTTTATATATTTTTTCCTTGTTTCTATCCCAATTAGGGGATAAGAATTTATCCTTTTGTTCCTTGAATATTTGCAAGAGTTAAAACGCATTTATCAAAACAACAAGAAGAGTATCGAGAATTAAAAAAAAGTAAAGTAGTAGATGTAATATTCAATAATTCTTGATGCAAAAATAGGTTTTAAAGAAACATTTAATACAAAAAAGAAATATAAAAAGAATTGCTATTACATATTACTATTGTTTAAGATGTTTGATTCAATAAAATAACTTTAAAAAAAAAAAAAACAGTTCATAATTTTCCTCGATTGATAAAAAGAGTAATTTTGAAAAGTTTCACTAAATGTATCCCGTTGGTTCCTCGAGGCAAGAACATAAAAATATATCGATGCTAAACAAACTAAAGTAAACTGGGACGCCTGTAGAAACTAAGTTATTCTTGCTTTTTTATATTGTGTATTTTCGAAACTTGGTTGCTCTTTTAAATAGATATTTTCTTCTCGTTTCTTTTAAATTCTATTTTTTTTTTCTTTGTCGTTGATAATATTTTTATTATATACGCACAATTCCCAAAACATTAACATTTTATACATTAAACTGAAACCTTTTCAAAACATCCTACATATTTTTTTCTAGTTCTATAACAATTCAACATGCTCTCTCTATATTTTATTATTTTGTTAATCATACATCAATAGATACATATACTTCATTCACATACTTTGATAGTTTGCTCCAGATCCAAAACTTAACATTTTTTTTCAAGATACATCTTAGAGATTGTAACCATTCTATCCGAGAGGCAGAATAATGTACTTTAACTCCTATAATGAGTCCTTTTTTGTTCAGGGAAACGGCGGGATGATATTTTTGTTTATACAAATATAGAAAGTCAACCGAGACGTTGCCAGATAAGAACGAAATGCAGCAATCAATCAATCGTTGTATGTACATTTGGATTGATTTTTTTTTTTTTTTTGTTACAACATTTCAAGAAAGAATGTAGAGCAAGTATTACTACTTTAGTATTTAGGGATTTATTAATTAGATTGAATGAGTTGTTTTCGAATTAGTTTTTGGAAACTTATGGATAGAATGGTTATTTATATAACCGATTCTTTTTTAGTATATTTATTTTTATTTTATAATATTTTATGTAAGCAAAGAAACTTAAATAAAAAAAAAATAGATTTTGAATGCGAAATGGTTCTTTTTTAATTTTGGCTGTAAAAAAAAAAAAATAAAAATAAAAAATTTGGTCGAAATTCAATATACCAGAATGATTAAGTAATATTGGCAACCGAATTTACGTTTTTGGAATATGGGGTTATATGTAGGAACATCTGTTTTTGTTAAAGATTACACGCACTTGTGAATTTTTTTATTAAGGGCTCTTTATTTTTTGGTCTCTCTCTTTTTTTATTAGATGAGAGAGAGAGAGAAAAAAAATTTTAGTAGAAAAAAAAAAAAATAAATTCAAATCTCATCTCATCATCATCGTAATATAAAGATAATCAAAAAGTCAAATATGGCTATATTAAATTCAAATCCAGAAATTCTTTTAAAGAAAAGAAAAAATGCTGATAGAAAAAGATTAGAAAAACAAGAACAAATTAAAGAAAAAGCATTACTTAAACAAAAATTAAAAAAAAAAAATTCAAATAAATTTATTAGAGCAGAAACTTTAATAAGTAATCATAAATCAAATGAATTAGAAAGAAAAAGAATTAAAAATTTAATTAAAAAACAACATAATCATAAGGAAGTTAAGGAAACAACAGGAGATAATGAAGATTATAAATTATTATTTATTATTAGAATTCCTAATCATCAAAAAGGTTTAAAAATTCCAACTAAAGCATTTCAAATATTACAAATTTTAAAATTAACAGAATCTAATTCCGGAGTATTTGTAAAAGCAAATTCTAAAACTATGAATTTATTAACTTTAATTGCTCCTTATATTATGATTGGTGAACCATCATTAAATTCTATACGAAAATTATTTCAAAAAAGAGCAAGAATTAAGATTTTAAAAGGACAAAACGGAGATGATGATGAAGATGAAGAACAACAAGAATCAGAAGAAAAAGATGTTGAAACTATTATAAAATTAGATAATAATCAATTAGTTGAAGATAAATTTTCTGATTTAGGTTTAATTTGTATTGAAGATTTAATTCATGAATTAATTAATTTATCAACAAATTTTATAACTATTACATCATGGTTATTACCTTTTAAATTAAATGCTCCTATTAATGGTTGGGGTCCTCAAGCTAAATTAGCTAGATTAAATTATAATGATGATCATAAAGTTAAATTAAATTTATCTCAAGATTATAAATTACAAATTATTGATGATATTGATAAAATTATTGATCAACAAAATTAATTAATTAATCAGAAACAATACATTTTAAAACTATTTAAAAAGAAAGAAAGATTAAAATGGTATATAGATAGATAAATTTTTTTTTTGAAAAATTTTTTATTTTTTTTTTTAGTTTTTCGAAAATATATAATAATAATGAATATGAAATTAAATTGATTCTTTTTTTTTTGTTTTAGAAAATTGAACATACGATTAGAAATAACTAAAAGTAGACTAAAAAGAAATATAAGAAGAAAACTAAAAAAAAAAGAAATATAATAATTAAAAAAAAAAATGTACGAGTACATATATTAAGTAATGATAGTTACTCAGTTAGCATAATAATGATACTAAAAAAGATTAAATATATATCAATTTAAATTTATTATTATTAAGTCGCATATTTTAACTCTTTCAGAAGAACAACAAGAAGAAGAAGTTCCCGTTCGAACCCTGTTCAATTAATTATTGATACCATATTTCCTCCATTCCCCTTTAAATTTAATAATAAATAATAATAATAAAAAATAAGTAGTGTAGTTGTTATTTTTGGGTACTTTCTATCCAATAAGAGATTAATCAAAAACAACAATAACCCAATTGTTGGAAGAATTTCAGAAGCAAAAGCAAAGCAAAGCAATGCTGAATGTACACTTGTTCAATTGTTGTTGTTGTTAGGTATTAATTAAAACGCGAAAATTAGCAAAAAAGAAAGGGTATTTGGTTGTGATGTTATAAAAATAGATTCAATTTACGACAACAAAAGGTGTTCCATATGTAAAGTAACTGAGTTCAGTTAAAATATTTCAAAATAATATGTGTAAGGAAGTTTTTCCAGAGAATTTTAAAATAAGTAAGTAAGTAAATAAATAAATACACAAAGAATCAAAAGAAATTTTTTGCGTGAAGTAATATAATATAATAGAATAGAATATAATGTTATTATTATGTTAGATGATGAAGTCCATCGAGGTTGAACTCCGCTGTTATTGTTATTATTTTTAACAATAAAGTAAAAAATAATAATCGTTGAAACAATAAAAGAAATGAAAAAATATTTATTTTATTTAAAAACAATATGGAAATATGATAAAAAATAAATTATGGTTATGTATTATATTACATATTTAATAATATGGAAATATAGGAATTCATGGAGTTCAGTTCAGTTGTTTTTTTTTTTTTCTTGTTTTTGTTTATAATTAAGGTTGAAAAATATTCCATGGAACTGGTATATTTCCGAAATGTGGGTGGGATTCAATGGGAACTACGTGACCAAATACTATACTGGACGAACTAATTCGAACTGAATTCAAGCGCCCAAGCGAATTATAGTTCCTTTAGTCTTTGTAATAGATAATACGTCATACAAAAAATGTTTTCGTTAGTATATGGGATTCCAATTTTTGTTGTTCATGTATTATGGGATATGGATATATCAAAAATTTTTTTTTAGTATTATGGATATATACAATTTCATTCTATATAATACAAAATTGAAATAAAAAAAAATTTTTTTTTTCATTAAATTTTAATTTACCATGAATTCCTTTCTAAAAGGTTTGTTTGTTGAATAAAAAAAATACATCAATATTAATTGAAGTTCTAAAAATTTTTTAAATTTTATTTTATAAAAACGGTGGTTAATTTTTTTCATTTTTTCAATTTCGAGGGGGATATAGTTATCAATTTATATAGATATATATATATATATATTCAATTAATTTAGATTTTTATCTTAATGTTGCTCTCGACATAAATTTATCAAGGTCCCCGTGAATACTTGCTCTTTTTCTAGAAGAATCCTGAAATTTATGATTAGGATACATGGTTATTATGTTATTATGTTGTTGTTATTATCATCGACCTGTATAGTACTATTATTTTGTCACTGGAATTCCGAGACCAAAACAAACTTATTTTTAGGTTCACAAGATAAAAAAAAAGATGATTTGTTCCGTTACGTTTCAAGTAATTTTCATTTTTGTTCGAGGACTTCAGTTTTTTCTAGAATAATATCTTAATAAATTAATAAATTCTACATATTGAAAAGTAAGTATATTTAATTATTTATCAATTCTTATTTATAGTTGTTTAAAGTGCTTAAATTTTTATAAAATTAAAGTTTTACTATGTAAATAAAAGAAATTAAGGTTTTATAAACCAAATTTTTAAAAAAAAGTTAAGGTTATATATTTAATCAAACAGAAAAAACAAAAAAGACATATTTCCATTGCAAATTTGTGTAACAAATAAAGTTTATATTAGTATATGAAATGAGTAATGGTGATTCGATTAGTTGTTAATTGGTAATAAAATTAAACAAAGTGATTTTATTGATAATGAAAATATAGTTTAGATACCTGAGATAATATATTATTAGAAAGATTTAATTTTTTAAACTTTTCTCGGATCCAAGCGATTATTTAAATATATAAATAATTAAAAAATAAATTGTTTATGCTCAGTCTAGACATAATAACGAATATATATTATAATAATTTCATATATATATATTTATGTGCAACTTAAGATTCTTTAGAAATCATGTTTTAGAAATTTACATTGTTCTATTTGAGTTTTTCGTCAATACATAAATTAGTACAAATTAAAACTAAACATTTGGATGAACTTCGTTCCGAACAATAAACAACAACAAAACATTTATATATATATATAAACGTAATATAACATGTGTTAAGTCCTATTAAAATTGTAGTTTAGTGCTACTTACATAATATAAAAAAAAGAATAAATTATGCATACATAAAATTATTTTCAATCTCATCAATATACTTACATCATTTTATTAATTTTTATGCACTGGGCCACTTTTTTTCATATTTAGTAAATCAAGCCTTAAATAATATTTTGTTTTTTTAGTTTAGTTTTATAGTCGAATGCATACTATGGAAGTTGTGGAAAATATATTCCACCAATAATTGTTTATATACCATACAATATATACCATAATTCATTCTCTAGCCAAAACAATTTGCTAAATTTTTGTTTAAATATTATTAATAAATTTGTTAACAATAATAAACATCATTATTGTCTTACTTTTACTGTTGCTCTTGACATTTTTTTGGTTGTTCTACATTCTTTTATTATTAATAATAAGTTGTTTCTCTTACTTTGCACTTCTGGAAAACCTGGAATTAAAGTTTTAAAAGTACACAAAACGTTAGTTTTTAGTTTTTAGTTTAAGGTTTAAAAATTTTTATTTTTGATTTTTGTATTTTTTATTTTTTTTTTTTTCGAGGAATTTTTGTGCTACAAAAAATTTCATTCATTCCTTCATTCATTCTATATTTTGGAGTTAGCCTAATATATAAATTATGTAAGTTACACACAATTTACAAACTAGCAAAGCAAACATATAAGCATGAACAATTACAACATATGAAACATAACAACAATAAAAAACACAACATGACAACACCGCGACGATAAAAATTGTAATAATTAATAATACAATTCAGAAAAATTTCTAGCATGATTTGAAAAAATAAAAATAAAATAAAAATAGAATTAAAATAAAATAAAATAAAAATAAAAGAGAGTTTTATAAACAAGATCAAAACGTTGAATAAAAAAAGCATATATTTTTATCAAAAAGAGTTCAGGCGTTAAGGGGGGGATTAAACTCAAGTAAAGTTTTACGTAATATCTTATCAAATAAATCATATCATATCATCCCAATCATAGATGAAATTGAAAAAATGAAAATCTAAAGTTCTTTTTTTTTTTTTATAAAGTCTAATTTTAATACTTTATACTTTTACTACAATATATTAAGTAATAATAAGCCGAAAAAGAAACAAGAAACAACATCTTTCAAAAAAAAATATTGATTTATTGGTCTGGGGAATTAATAAAGAAGTATGAATTTTTCTTTTTTTGGATAAATATTAATAATTTATTTTATCAATTATTAAAATTTATCAAATTACTAATTTTATATTTAGAATATTTTATTTTTAATTATTTATTTAATTATTTTTTATGATTCCTTATGGTGGCTAATTAATGTATAGGTTTAATTATTTTGTAATTAATTAATGATTCAATTAATTTATTGAATTATCATTACTTACCTTACCTCGACTATTTCATTTCTAAATTTTCCTGTATTGTAGTACTATACATACTATTTAAATATTCGTTGTTAGCATAAAGTTACCAAACACCAAATAAAAAAAATTTATTTTTTTTTTAGTAATTTGAATTAAAAATAGCAACCAAAAAAATAAATAAAATAAATAAAAAAAAAAAAAAAAAAAAAAAAAATTTTTTTTTTTTTAGAAAATTAAATTAAAAAAAAAAAAAAAAAAAAAAAAAAAAAAAAAAAAAAAAAAAAAAAAAAAAAAAATAAATTCGTTGAAAAAGTTTCTATATTACTAAACAAACTCAAAAATAATACGATACCTACTTGAAATCAAAAAAAGAGACTACCAATCATTCCGTTTAATATAGTAGTCAAAAAAAGAAATAGAAATAAATAGAAGATTTAAGAAGAACCTTCATATACTGGATATTGAGGAAATTAAGCAACTATTATTTAGTATATTTTAATCTATAGAACTAAAAAACTTTACTTTTTTTTAAATATGTTTTGAAAACAACATCAACTATATTAAAACACTTCTTTGTTGCAAGAATTAGAACTAAATAGAAGTATAGAAGAAAAATTGTAGAATTGAATAGACAACTGTTGCTAAAAGGAACTTCTGGAATAAAAGGAACAATACAAAAATATTTTATCTAAGGCGAAAGAAGCAAAATAGAAAAATAAAAAAAAAAAATAAAAAGCAAACGTATAATTTTTTGTACTAAGCAGAAATCACTATTATTAAAAATAATAATATTAAACAAAATGGAATATAAGTAAATTCACATTATTTAATGATACACAATATAGAGTATGATTTTCAATTTTAAAAAACCTCAAAAAAAAAAAAAAAAAAAAAAAAAAACCTCGAATGTCAAACAATCAAATCGGTTCTTTTTTCATTATCTAAACTTTAATTCTCTTAAATCTCTCTTATAACAAACAATACTTTCTATTTTTGAACATATAGAATTTCTTTTTTATTCTTTGTCTCTTAAAAATATACAATTTCTTTTTCATATTTATGAATATTTCCGTTCTAAAGTCTAGAAAGTTATAGAACAATAATTCAAAAAAAAACTTGTTTCGTTGATCAATCAATAGAATCAAAAAGAATCTTTTCGAACAAAACTATATCTGATAATACAAATTTTAATAATCAAAGTAATCAAATCAGTTGATAATTTTGTAAATAAAGATCCGTTTGTTCCTATCCTCTCGAAATCTGTTTTAAGTTAAATTAGCAATTAACGATATTCGACTTTTAACCAATGGTCGAAAGTACAACAAATCAAGAAACTTATAAATAATAAATAATTAATTAATGGAAAAACCTTAAATTCAGTAAGTAACGTAAGGCGGAAAAGAAATACAAAATTGAACAATAAATTCAACTGAAATTATAAAAGTCCGTTACAACAATTGTAAAGTGAAGTAGTCGTCAACTTAAACTTAACCATCATGTTAAACATAATTCTTGTAATTGCTCCTAATTAATTTTTGGTCGTCATCGTAATCAAAAATATAAATATATATAAAAAATATAAAAAGACGAGTCTTTTTACTATTAATAAATATGTAAATTGTACTTATAGTTAAGACATACATATAAAATAGCCAAAATATTAAGATTTGTGTAAAACAAACCCGGAAAAGTACCCAAGTTTTACACAATATTACTGAAATATTTGGGTATGACTTTCGAACCGCAGTAGTAGGATACAACACGGTACAAAATTTCTTTTTTTTTTATTGCAAAAGAAAAAAAAAAAACGAAGGGAACAATATTTAATTTGCAATAATTTAACGAACCATACATATATTAAGTTTGTATACTTTGTTTTTTTTTAAATTTTGATGTAAAAGGGTTTAATTGTTCTCTTTTTCTTTTAGTCTTTTTACAATTAGAAACTTCTAGGTTTGTGTAATTGACGTCTAATGAATAAAATCCCACTTTTATTTTTGATTCATTTTGTGTGTTTATGTAGGGTTAGTTAGTTAATTTAGTTTAATTAATTGATTTTTTTTTTTTTTTTTTTTTAACTACATATATTTCAATGGGTTTGTTTTTGTACTTGTGTATATATTTCTTTGTAATCTTATTATAATTCTAAAACATTTGAAGTGGAAAAGTACCTTTTAAACTAAACATATTTTCTAATTCTTTCATATTCGAATTTTTTTTTATATAAACCCTGATAATTTTCCTCCATTTTCGAGTTACAAAAAATCTTCTTTTTTAAATTTTTTATTTTTAATAACAATTAAGTATATTTCAGAGTAACCAAGTGTGTTAATTACCTTTTATTATAGTCAAAAGTTTTTTTCAAAAAAAAAAAAAGTTCTTTTTCAATTATTATATATTATCCTGTATTTATATTATTTATATATCTGATTAACAATGGGTGCAATCTTTGAATTATTAAATAATGATGAATCAAATGATTACTTTTCTAGTAGTGGAACCAATAGCTACATTACTAATTATAACAGTAGTAGTAGTGCTTCATCAACTACAGCTTCATCACCAGCTTCAACCAATGCATTATTATCACCACCTCAAAGTGATGAAGAATCACCAAAAATTCCAACTAAAAAATATTCACCACCAAAATGTAATAATAATAAACCAATAATTGTATTAAGAGATCATATTCCAAAATCAAAAATTAATCAAAATTTAATTAGTTCAAAAAAATTTGTTAAATTAGCTATTAGAAGAAAATATTCAACTAAAAAGAAAACAAATGATACAAAACAATCTAAATTACATATAAAATCTTTAAAAGCAGGAATTAAAATTAAATTAACTATTTCAAATAATTTATTTAATTTATATCATTGTTTAATTCCTTTTACTGATGATCGTAAAATTTATTCATTATTTAATGATGATGATTCAATTCAACAATTTATAAATTTAACTAAAAGTAATACAACTGATGTAAATAATAATAAAAATTTAATTAGTAAAGGATTACAATTAATTAATAATAATGTTGTTGATTTATCAGAATATTCAAATAAAATAATTAAATCATTTACAAATAATGAAAATATTTTAACTACACCTACTTTCAATTCATTAGATACAGCAATTCAATCATTATTTGGATATAAAAATTTCACATTAATTAGAATTACAAGATCAACAACTGATGATATTAAAGGTACATCAATATTAAAATTAGAAACTGCAAAACCTGGAGATTTTAATTTAATTGATGATGAAGAAAATAGTGATGAAATGTTACATAGTTTAGGTAAATCAGAAGAAATTCCAAATAATTTATTTTTAAAAAAAATTATTGCAAGACCAAGATACAAGAGTAATATGAAAATTTATTTTATTCCTGAAGATTTAAATTATTCTATTTATACAGATAATAGAATGTTTGAAAGAGATTTATTTAATGGTATTATACAATTAAAATTTAAAAATTTAAATAATGATTTAAATGATTTAAAAGTTGAAAAAATTGAATCAAATCAAAGAAATGTTTATTGTATATTTCCATGTGATGAAATTTTAAGAGAATATAAAAAATTATTACTTGAATCAATGTCTAATAATAATAATTCTACTACTAATGTTAAAAATGAATTTGATATTAAAAATTATCGTTCTCATTCATTTGATGAAACTTTATTAAATAAATATGATGAAAAACCAATAATGAATGAAAATAATAATAATAGTTTTAGTATACCTAAATTATTATCACCAGGATCAATTGAAGTTCAACCATATCAACCACAACCACAACAACCACAACCAATTCAACAACAACAACAACCACAACCACAACCAATTCAACAACAACAACAATATTATCAACCTCAACCTCAACATTATCAACAACAACCTCAATTTTATCAACAACAACAACAAAATAATTTAATGTCAATATTGAATCCCGCTACCACCTCACCAAGTTTTGTACATTTACCACCAGTTTTTGTTCCACAAACAACACCACGTTGTTCAAATGATATAAAAGGAAATGTATTAGGAATGTTAAGACCATTTAATGATCTTCCATATCAACAACAACAACAACCACATCAACAACCAATTAATTATCAATAGATAATAAAAAAAAAAAAAAAATTCTAATGTTTCTTTCAATTCTAAAAATAAAAAAATATTTTTTAATTCTTTACTGTCTTATATTTAACTACTTTTTATTATATTTATACTTTTTATATTTTTTTATTTTATTTTATTTATTTTTTATATACGAACAATAATAATATACATACGGAAATTGGGCTTAAAAAACTAAATAAATATCTTTTTTTTTTATTTTTCTCTTTAAACTTTCAAAGCAACATTTTCTTTATTAATATATTTTTCAAAAGGTTTTAAAGCATCAGCAACATCATTTTTAACAAATTTTTCAGTTTGTTCAGGAGCTCTACCAACAAATGTAGAAGGATTTAATAAAGTATCTAAATCATTCCAAATTGGTTCAAAATATTTTGTATTTTTAATTCTTTCAATTAAATCATTATCACTACCTTGTTGTTTAACAACATCACTTGCTTGATGTGATAAAACTCTAATTTCTTCATGACAATCTTGTCTTGAACCACCTTTTTCAACCATTGCCATTATAATATTTTCAGTAGCCATAAATGGTAATTCTGAATTAATTCTTCTTTCAATAACTTTTGGATAAACAACTAAACCACTTGTAATATTTAACATAGTACTTAATAAAATATCAACAGTTAAAAATGCTGATGGTAAACTAATTCTTCTTATAGCTGAATCATCTAAAGTTCTTTCAAACCATTGAACAGATGCAGTTTGTACAGCATCATTAAATAATCCACCTAAATGTCTTGCTAATGAACAAACTCTTTCACATCTCATTGGATTTCTTTTATAAGCCATTGCTGATGAACCAATTTGAGATTTTTCAAAAGGTTCTTCAATTTCTTTTAAATTAGCTAATAATCTAATATCAGTAGCAAATTTATGAGCAGTAGCACCAAATGAAGCTAATGGACTTAAAACATCAATATCAATTTTTCTTGAATAAGTTTGTCCAGTAACTGGATAAACAATATCAAAACCTAATAATTCAACAACTCTTTTATCTAATTCTTCAACTTTATCATGATTACCATGAAATAATGATAAAAATGATGCTTGAGTACCTGTTGTACCTTTAACACCACGTAAACCAATATCATTTCTTGCTCTAACCATATTTCTTAAATCCCATAATAATTCTTGTAACCATAAAGTAGCTCTTTTACCAACTGTAGTTAATTGAGCAGGTTGAAAATGAGTCCAACCTAATACAGGTAAATCTTTATATTCTAAAGCAAATTTTGATAATCTATCAATTACATTAACTAATTTTGGAATTAAAATATCATAAGCATCTCTTAAAAAGATTAAATCAGCATTATCAGTAACAAAACATGATGTAGCACCTAAATGAATAATACCTGCAGCAGAAGGACAAGTTTCACCAAATACATGAACATGAGCCATAACATCATGTCTAACTTTAGCTTCTTCAATACTTGCAGCTTTAATTTCTTCATCAGTAATATTTAAATTAGCTTCCATTTCTTTTATAGCTTCATCAGTAATTATTGATAATCCAACTTCTTGTTCTGCTTTAGCTAAATTTAACCATAATTTTCTCCATGTTGAAAAACGATTTCTTAATGAGAAAATATTTGACATTTCTTCAGATGCATATCTTGAAGATAATGGAGTTGAATATTTATCATAATCTGACATTTTTTAAATTAGTAATTGTTGTTAATTGAGGAGTTTTGAATTGAAAAGAAAGAAGTTATAATGGAATGTTGTAAATTTTCAAAAAAATGTACTCTCATCTTATCCTAATCCTTTTTTTTCCACCCCACTGGGGGCCATCTTAAATTAATCTGTATTTTTTTTCTGACTCTGAAAAATTAAAATGAGATCATAAATTTTTAGAATATTATTGCTGCATAGAAATCAGTTATAGAAATCAGTTAAAAGATCTATTAAATATATTATTACAATCATATATACAAAATATTATATATATTATATATAATGAAGTTAAATTGAATTGAAAGTATTATTTTATTAGTTATCATTAAAATTTTATCTTATTGATCACCATCATTAGTATCAATTTCTACTCTTTCATCTTCATAATCATACTCATCATACTCTTCATCTTCTTGTTCTTCATCATCATCTTCTTCATTATTAGTTATATCATTATATTCATCTTGTTCAGAAAATATATTATATACTGAACTTTTAAAAAATGTATAAACAATATTTAATTTAGTTTCAATAAATCTTAAATTATTAATTAATTGATCAGTATTACTTTTATTATTATTCTCATCTTCGGTACCTTCGTCAATATCTATTATATTTCTAGTTGTATTTTTATTAATATTTTTTAATTCGTTTGTTATTGATATTAAATTTTGATTAATTAATTGATATTGTTGTAATATTTTAATTTCTAAATTTGATAATTTATCTGAATGTAGAGAATAATCTATTGTTGTTGGATCATTATTTGTAGTATTTGTTGTTGTTGATGTTATATTTGATATTATATGTCTATTATTTATGGTATCTTGCATTATTGGTATTGATTTAATCTGATGGCAGCATTAATTTAATTTTGGCGTTTGTTTATACTATAAATTGAAATATTTTCGGCTGGTGTTTGATTTTGTTAGCATCCTGCATATAAAAGATAAATAATAATAAGAAGAAAATTTCAGTTTGTTAGTTTCAAGTTCAGGTCCCTCACTCTTTCTAAATCAACCAAACAAACAGCAATTTCAGAACCAATTTCAATTACTTCTTCTTTTTTTTTTTTAAATTAGATCAACTTTCTTTATTTCCATTTATAATCAATTGTTTTTTTGACAATGTCAACTACTATTGAATCACAACCAAATTTATCAAATGGTACTACTACAGGTACTTCAACAAGTACTTCACGAGGAACAACAACATCAACAGCAGCATCATCAATAACACCAACAAATGAAGTAATTCATAAAAAGAAAAAATTAGTTAGAAAACCTCCAACAGCAAATCCATTAAAATATAAAGCATGGTTAATTGGTAATTCAATGACTATAGTATTTGGTTTAATTACATTTGTTTTTCAAATTTTTTGGTTACCAAATAAATATTATATAAATTCTATAGTTTATAGATTATGTTTAATTGGTTCAATTACAACTTTTACAGCCACTTTTAGTCATAAATATGGTTTACATTATTTGCCTCCTATATCAACTTTATTTAGTCAACAAAATTTTCAATATTTAATATTAAATGTAATGTGGTGTTTTACATTTAAATCAATTTTTAAAATTATACCATCATTTATATTAAGTTTATTACATTTAGGTAATTTAAAAAATATAGGATTTATTAAAAAAGAAACAGCATTTTTAGCTTCAATTATTGCTTATGATGAATTAATTTTAATTGTTTATTTATTAATTAGAACTTTATTATTTAGAAATGCAAGTGGTTATCAATTAACTGTAGTTTTAATTTTTTATTGGTTAAGAATATTATATAATAAAGAAACTGCTAATTTATTTGCTGCTATAATTGAAAGATTAGATGGTAAATTAGCAAATATTAAAAATCCAAAAGTTCAACATTATTGGCAAAAAACAAAAGCTTTTATTTATGAAAAACAACATATGGAACAATTAGATGAAGATGAAATAAAAGAAAAAGATAAAGAAACCGAAAAGAAAGAAAGTAATTAGATATATATTTATGAATTGAACTTTTGTAGAAATAACTTCTAAATATATATTCAATTGTATATATAAAATAAAATATGCCTTGGGCTCTAATTATTTTTTTTTTTTCGGAACTAAGTCTCAAAAAAAAATAAATGATTCTTCAGTTTGAATTTCAACATCAACTCCTTTTTTTTTCCCTCCAGTATTCAAGAAGATCTGTCCAGTTGAGAGAACCCTCCTGAACAACAACAATAACAACCAATTAAAATGTCAAAAGTTCCAGCTATTTATCAATTAGGTCATTTACCAATTAAAGATCATGTATTTTCACCAGATCGTTCAATTTTAGCAATTACAAAAGGTAATGAAGTCGAAATTTATAAAATTAATAAATCAAATTTATCTTTAAAACCTCAATTAATTACAATTTTAAAAGATCACGATAAAACAGTTACATCAGTTGATATATCACCGGATGGTTCAAGAATTTTAACATGTTCACAAGATAGAAATGCATTAGTTTGGGAAAAAAATGGTGGACAAGAATATAAACCAACATTAGTATTATTAAGAATTAATCGTGCAGCAACTGTATGTAGATGGTCACCAGATGGTTCAAAATTTGCAGTTGGATCAAGTGATAGAATTATAGCAATTTGTTATTATGAACAAGAAAATGATTGGTGGGTTTCAAAACATTTAAAAAAACCAATTAAATCAACTATAACAACAATTGATTGGCATCCAAATGGTGTATTATTAGCTACAGGATCAACAGATGGTCATGTTAGAGTTTTTAGTGCTTATATAAAAGGTATTGATTCAAAACCAGAACCAACTGTTTGGGGTTCAAAATTACCTTTTCAAACATTATGTGGAGATTTTGTTAATGAAACTCAAGCTTGGATTCATGGTGTTAAATTTAATCCTGATGGAAATTCTTTAGGTTGGGTAAGTCATGATTCTTCAATTGGTTTTGTTTATCCTCAAGGTGAAGGTTTACCTCCAAGATCTATATTAAATATTAAAACTAATTATTTACCATTTATTTCATTAGTTTGGATTAATGATTCAACAATTGTTGTTGGTGGTTATAATTGTAATTTAATTGTTTTTAAAGGTAATGAACAAAATTGGAAAGAAGCTTATCAAATTGAAGAACAAAAAGATTTAACTAAAGAAGTTTTTCATAATAAAGATGATAATGATGATGATGAAGAAATTTCTTCTCATCAAGCTTTAAATATGTTTAAACAAATGGATTTAAAAGGTAGAGTTAATAAACCTACTCCAGGTGGTAAATCAAATAAAGCTTTAAGTACTATTCATCAAAATACTATTAATAGTATTAAAAATTTTGCTCCAGGTCAAGTTTCAACTTCTGGTATTGATGGTAAAGTTGTTATTTTCAATGTTTAAAAAAAATAAAACAGACTACGAAATTATTAAATAAAAGTTAAGTTAAAGTTTGTATATTACAATATATATATATTTAAATTTTATATAAATCTATTAATGTTAGTAATCAAAAACTCTTTTGGTAGTAATTGATTTTTCTTTCTTTCTTTATTAATCAGATATTGAGCTTTGGTAAATAAGTATCTTCATAGAATTTTGGTTCAGAAGCAGAACTGAAAATTTTTGTTTTTCATCATAATAAATATAAAAAGAAATCATTTTATAATTAAAAAAAAAACATACCCTTCAAAATTAGTTAGTAATTGAATAAATTATCTATAGGAAAACAAATAATTAATTATTAATATTAAAATAAAAAATCAGATGGTGATGCATGTAAGGTGTCTATGGCTCATGTTTATTCACCGGACAGAAAAATGTAGGATACAATTCATCATTTAAATTAAATTAAAATATATTATCATTTCCTCGAATTGAAATTAAAAAAAGACATACTTTTCATTAAATTTTGTTAGTTTTTTATATTTCTAATAATTCTTTAGTTGTAAGTTCTATTTTCCAAAAAAATCATAAACGAAGAATTCCTTAACAATATGTCCTGCATGTACATCCTCAGTAAATATAGTTACATCAATTGATTTAATCATTTATAACATATATATAATTATATAAAATTATATTAATGTTTTTGGAAAAAAAATATTATAAAACCCGAACCCACAACTAAAATTGAAAAGTTATATGAACATACCCATTATTATATAAATCTAAACATTAGATCATTATAATAATAAGAAGAATTAATTTAGTAAATATATATAAAGAATATATAAAAGTAATTTGTAAAGAAAAGAAAGAAAAGAAAAGAGAAAGAAAAAAAAGTTGATACTATGAAAAATTTTCTGAGATGTTTATTTAAAGTGAAAGTGTGAGAAACTGAGAGACAAATTTCAATCCGGGTAAATTAATCCATATATATAGTATATGAGCATGAAATAAATCCAATTACATAAATCTGATTGATAATGAGATCAATGAAAAGAAGACTAATTGATTAATAAAACTTGTTTAATTAACTGGAAATTTTTATTATTTCTTTTTATTGAGGTTGTACATATATTATATAGTATATTATTTGAAAAATTCCCTTATTATTCCAACTCCGTTTTCAATAATCCATCGCATTTATACTTTTTAGTTGGATTGTCATTAAGATAGATGTAATATTTATGACATTGGGTTTATGACAATACAATATATATATAATAATAGGCTTAGACTTTGACTTTGACTTTAGACATCTTCAACTAACTTTAAACTAAAATTTTTAGAAAAATAACATAACCCTTGTATAATGTTACATTAATTATTATTATCAACAAAAAACTCAAACTCATCTCTTAAAAAAGGATTACTATTATAACTAATTTTATTGGATGCCTTGCCATCGTACCAAATTGGCTTTCGTTTGTTTATATCATTTCCAAAATAATATTGAATTAACTTAATTAACTTTAAATTGAAATGGGGTTGAGGTTACATTTACATTGAATAATAATATGACATCGGAAAAGAGACATTGAAAAAACAAGACACGACATTGAAATGTATAGAAAATAGTACACAGAAACAGAACAAAAAAAATAAATTAATATTTTCTGTCATATCTCAAAATCTCTATCAAAAAATCAGATATAATTTTCAACATATTTCTTTAAACTTTTTTATTTCCATCATTCCTTTTTCTTTTTAAACTTTTTTCATTTATATTTATATCATTTCACATTCATTCTTTAATTGATTTTCAAGATATTCTTTCACTTGTTTAAATTTGGATTCTTATCAATTATATAAATTCATAGATAAAAAGAATTATTGCATACTATAATTTTTGTGTGATATTTTTCTAGAAGAACAAGATGCCATCTTCAACAATAATTAATAAAGATACTGAAAATCTGCCACTTTTAAATAAACAACAACATCAACAACAAAGTAATAAAAATTATACTTCATCCACATCTACTACTACAACTAATATTTCACCACAAGCTTTGCGTCATGCTCAATATAATAATACTACTGCAACAACAGCTGGTTTATCAAATTTAAGACGTCCACCATCAACTTCAAATTTAACAAATCTTAATTATACTTCCACTAATAATAATATCAACACTTCCTCTAATAATAATAATAATAATAATCCAAAAACCGCTAATTCTGATTTTACAGAATTTGAAGAATTTCATCATCGTCCAAATCCATTACGTCGTTATTCATTTTCAGCTAATGAATATAATAAATTAAATCCAGAACGTCCATTATTTGAAAGATTATTATCAAGTCATCATTCAGTTACAAATCCTTATTCACCATTTGATAATCATGCACAAAGTGCATCATATTTACCATTATTTCCAAATGCATCAACAACTGATGATGGATTTAGTGATGGTTCAATAATTGATCATCATGAAAATGGTTTAAATGAACCAAGAAGATTAAGTATTGTTGAATTAGTTAATAGTTTAAGACCAACTAGATTAATTGGTAATATTCAACCATTAGCAAATTGGTATGAATTTTATAAATCAAATTTAAATTCTATTAAAAATAAAAATGTTCGAAAATATTATGAAGAACAAAATTATTTAATTGAAAAATTTCAAGAAATTGATAATTTTTTAGATGCTGGAAAAATTCATTATAATATGTTAAGTAATTATGGTAATAATTCTAATAATTCAAATTCAAAATTAAATAATATTGAAGAAATTGATGATGAATCAACAATTAATAAAAAAATTGGTAATAATAATAATAATACTCATAATCATAAAAGAAATCCAAGTAATGAAAGTAATAATAATAATAATAATAATATCATAAATAAAGTTCAAGCAACAGATTTAGAACGTGGAGATTCAACTACAAGTTCATCAAGATTTTATGATGTACCTACAAATGTTGATAATTATGGGAAATTTTTAGGATATAATGAAGAAGAAGATAATGCACAAGTATTAACAGCAATATTAGTTAATTTTTTAATTAATATATTATTAATGATTGGTAAAATTATAGTTGCATTATTAACTAATTCAATGTCAGTTATAGCATCATTAGTTGATTCTATATTAGATTTTTTATCAACATTTATTATTTATATAGTTAATAGATTAGCATCACAAAATGATTGGAAAGTTAAACATTCTTATCCAGTTGGTAGATCAAGATTAGAACCTTTAGGTATATTAATATTTTCAATTATAATTATAATATCATTTTTTCAAGTTGGTCAAGAATCTTTTAAAAGATTATTTTTTGCAAAATCTCAAGATAAATTCCCTGTATCAATTGGTTTAGATGCTATAATTATAATGTCAATTACTATAATTTCAAAATTTGGTTGTTGGATTTGGTGTGCATCAAGTAAATCATCATCTGTTCAAGCTTTAGCTCAAGATGCAATGACTGATGTTATATTTAATACAGTTTCTTTATTAATGCCTACTATAGGTCATTATTTTGATATTTGGTGGTTTGATCCTTTAGGTGCTTTATTATTATCTTTTTATATTATTATTAATTGGGGTATGACAGCTTTTGAACATATTAATAATTTAACTGGTGCTGTTGCTGATCAATTAGATTATAAAGTTATATTATATTTAGCTTATAGATTTGCTGAACCAATTAAACAAATTACTGCTTTAAAAGTTTATCATGTTGGTGATAATTTAAATGTTGAAATTGATTTAGTATTTGCTAATGATAAATTTAATTTATCTTTTAAAGATTGTCATGATATTGCTGAAGCTTTACAATATTCTATTGAAAGTTTACCTATGGTTGAAAGAGCTTTTGTTCATATTGATTATATGGAAGGTAATTTTAAAGGACATTTAAAATGAAATAATAAAAAAAAAAAAATTTGTGTACTAATATTATTATTTACTTATATTATTTAATTATTTAACTTAATAGATATATTTATTTCGCTAAAAATTTTCATTTAAACAATTTTCAAGACCAGCTTTATATTTTGTTATAATATCATTTTTATTATTTAAACTAATTCTTGTAAATTTTTCAATAATTAATTTAATATCATTAATAATTAATTTAATTGATTTTTTATCTAATTCAATTCTTGTATTTTTTAATTCAATTATAATTTTTAAAATTTTAATCATAAATATACAACTAAAATAAAAACAAAAATGAATTTGATCTGATAAATAAGCAAAATATGAATCATTTTCAATACCATTTATATGATGAATTAAATTTTTACAATGATTAAACATTTTAATTAAATTATCTAATTTACAATTTTTGAAAATAAATATTAAATTATCAAGATTAAATAATTCTAAAACTTCAAAATTTTCTTCTTGATTATCATTATTATTTAACTTAATTTTTTCAAATGAATAAACATAATAAACCATCATTGAACAAAAATTATAATTAAATTCAACAAATTGTAATGCTGGTTGACTAAATAAATATTCCCAATTTTCAAACCATTGATTAATTTCTTCAACAACTTTATTAAATTTTAAATCAATATCTTCATTTTTATTATTGGTACCAATATTTTGTAAATATTTATAAGTTATAAATGATATACCAATTTCACTAACCATTCTACCATCAAAATTTGTTGCATTTAATAAACTTAATGCTGATGAACAATATTTAATTCTTGAATCATCAATAATTGACATTCTACCAGAAAATACACTATTCATTAAATGAACAAGACATAAATGATTATAAATTCTTAATATAGTTAAAGTTTCAATTTTAAAAGATTGTGAAGTTGAATTATTATTTTCAAATATTGATAAATTTGATGATATTAAAGAATTTGAACTTGAATCATTTGTTTCAAATAATCCAAATGTTGATTTTGTTATAAATGTTGTTATTCCCATACATGATAATAACCAAGGATCTAAATTAAAATCTATTAATTCAGGATCTGGATTTTCTTCATTTATAATTGAAACCATTGATGATATAGATATCAGATATATTGATAAAACAACCATTGATTGTAAAAATTCAATTAATCCAAAATCATTATTAAATAAAGTATATTTTAAAAATGATTGATTTAAATCTTTAATTAATTGTTTTGCTAAATTTTTATATTTTAATTTTTTTGATGCTGTTAATAATTCATCATCTTCTAAATTTTCTTCATCATCTTCTTCATCTATTGAATATCTTAAACTTACTAAACAACATGAAGTTAATAATAATGGTGAACGATATTTAATTTCATTAATTAATATTTCTGTTGATAAACCTGGAGGAAATGATACCCAACGACCATAATTTCTTCTAAAATCATTCATTAATTTAATCATTTCACAATCATCAAGAATATCTTCTCTATCATCATCATTATTTATATTACGATTAGCATTATTGGAATTAATAATATTAAAAATTTGTGTTGGTTGAACTTCATTCAGTTTAGAAATCATTTGATTATGTATTATTGAAAATGGGGTAGTATAGAAATTACTAGTTGGTGATTGAAATTCAGATATTAATTGTACACCATCATCATCATCATCATCATCTTGTTCTTGTTGTTGTCGAACTTCTAGTAATGAATTTGATCTACTTGGTAAATTAGTTTTCATTGAACTTGCAGCTTCTAATAATAATTTAGCATCATTATTTACATCAGAATAATTATTTGATTTTAATATAGTTAAAATTTCATTAACACCTTGATGAATTTCATCCAATTTTTTATTTGATGTAGATGTAGGTATAGTTTGTGAAGGAGGAATACTATTATCATTTTCAAATGAACATTCTTTATTTAAAAATCGACATCTAAAACAACATAATGGATTTTCAGGAGTTCTAAAACATCTTGTTTTTTGTTTCCTACATAATTCACAAGCTTTTAATGTTCTTGATGCTTGAGCCAATTTTCTGGTTTCATTTTCTTCTTGAGATGTTGATCCTTTTCTTTTCTTACTTTGTCTCACTGGTTGAGATGTAAGTTCTAAATCCTTTTGATTCATTATTTGCGTTTTGGTTGATTGGTGTTGATTATATTAATTATTAAAAAAAAAGTTTATATTTTGTTCCGTTGGAAGGCAACAAGAAAAAAGATAATATTTTTTATTTGAATTTGATCCCTTCGTTGAGTTATATGCAGTCTTTATCTTTTCTTTTTTTTGCAATCCTTTTTAAATAATTTAAATAATTTTATAATTAACATTTTCATAATTTAATTCCAATGAAGTTATTTTAATTCCACGATTAATCATTAAATGATCAAAATCAATTGTACCTTTATATTCCAATATACCAAATTTATTTAAAAATTTATCTTTTATAATAACTTTATTATTAAAATTAATAAAATAATCTCTTTTTGAATTTAAATTTAATTTTTTATCTTTTAATTTAACTTCATGAGTTTTACCACTTGATAATTCATGAGTTTTTAAATTTGCATTTGAACTTTCTAATCGATCTAATTTTAAACCTAAAGAAACTAAAAATTTATTAATTGAAGAATTTAAATTAATTGGTTTTATAATCCAATTTATATCTATTGATGATTGATGATTATTATTATTTTCTTTATTTTTAATCATATCAATTCTTAAACCTGATATACTTGGATATTTAGTTTCAATCCAAATTTTAAAATTATTTTCATTAATTATATCAATTGTTAATGGTAATCCAAAAATTTCTTTAATTTTATTATTTAATGAAACTTTTTCTAATATTGAATATTTTATATTTTCAAATTGTAAAATTTTTAAAAAATTTTTAAAATCATCATCTTTATTTATTTTATTTAATTGATTCATTTCAATTATTAAATATTCATAAAATTCATTATCTAAATATTTTAAATCTTTAATAAATTTATATTTATTTGTAATCAAATTTGAATTAAACCATAATGGTAAAAAAATTGATCTTTTAATAGTTTTGGTACCATTATTACCATTATTACCATTATTATTTGATTGATCAATATCTTGTTCTTGAAATTTAATATATTGAATAATAACATAAACAATCATTGCTGTAGTACTTGCAATTGCAATTAATAAAAATTTAGTTTTAAGTGGTAATCTTGAATTATATTGAATATTTGGATTATTTGGATTTTTTTGTAATGTAGATTTAATTAATTGATCATATTTAAGTTTTTCATATTCTTTATTACTATCATAATTATGATTTGTTGGATAATATGATCTTTTTATTAGTATATTTGTTGAATTGACGAGACATAATGGTGATGATCTATATAGTGGTGAAGCTTTTTTTAATCGTATCAACAGTTTAATATTGTTACTTAGCATTGGAAATTGGATATAAAAAAATCAATTAATTATTATCTTTAAATTAATTTTAAGGATAGATAAACAAATATGTCGTGATGATGTATTATTTATTATTATGTGTTGTCTGATTGAATATGAATCAAAAATTAACTTTGGCCACAGTACAACATTTTTTTTTATTTGCTTTGTTTTTTATGGGGTCATTTCATACTAATATACAGAAACGAAAACCACTAAAGTCCGCCACCGCCCAATCGTCGTCCTGTCGACCCTTTTTTGTTCGTGTCGTCGCCTGACTTTTTCAATTGTTACAAAATTGCAAAATATAAATAAATTACTACAGTTATGTTTTATGTTTTATGTTTTTATTATTTATATTAAATATTACAAAACTATAAATATACTCATTACAACATCATTGGTTTATTCAATTATTATGTCTTTTTTATTATTACAAATTATTTATTAAAAGAATTATTCTTAATCAAAACTAGCCCAATCTAATTTTTTACTATCAATTTCTTCCAACATTTTTAATAAATCATTCTTTGCTTTTTCATCTTTTTCTTCTTGCTCTTTCAATTGCTGTTCTTTCAATTGTTGTTCTTTTTCCTTTTCTTTCAATTGTTTTTCTTTCAATTCTCTTTCCTTTCTTTGTCTTGGTGTCTCATAAGTACTTGATTTATTTGATGAGTTTCTCTCTTTGGAATTATTATGATTATTATTATGATTATTATTATAATTATTGTTCTTGTTATTATTTAATTTTTCTTTTTTATTATTATTATCTTTAATATTTAATAAACCTAATCTTGATGCTAATGGATTATTTTCTATTGATGATCTATGTTTATTTTTAGTTCTATTTTCTTTTATTTCTATTTCCTCTTCATCTTCCCAATCAGCTTCTTTATCGTTAACTTCTTCATATTCTATTTCATCAACTGGATTCTTCTTTGATTCTGTAGATAATGTTATTCTATCAGCCAATGCTTTAGCAGCAGGAGTCATTGGTCCTCTTTCATCTTCATTTTCAATGTGTCTTTGTTGATCATGATTATGGTTATGATGATTTTGATTATCTCTATTTTGTTGTCTACCTTTATTGCCTCTATAATTTTGTCTATGATGTGCATTATTAGGATCATGGTGATGATTATAATCATTTTGTTGATGTCCACCATTGTAAGAACGTCTCTCCAGGTCTTTTGATGAAGGTGGTGTTGGATAATGATCTATATCATGATTGTTTCTTTTATTGTTATGGTTATGGTGAGTATTATTATTATTATGATGATGATGATGATGATTGTTATGATGATGGTTATGATTATTATTATTATTTGGAGTTTTAGGACTATCTAGATCTTTTGATGGTTCCGAATCTGCCCATCTACTTTGTAATTGAGTTTGTGATTTAGTAACTGTAATTGGTTTACTCCATTTACTTTCAAGATTTGAATTATCTGATGATGACTTGGTAGTGGTTGAAGCAATATTTGATTTAACTTTTTGTGGAGATTTTAGTTTATCTTGATTTTCTGCTTCTTGAACTAATGAATCTTCAGTTGCCCATCTTGATGCTAAACCGGTCATTATGGAGATTTGAATGTTTTAATATATAAATATACTTATAATTGGTATATCAAAAATATCTCCTTCTTTTTTGTTCAGTATTTTTTTTTTTTTAGCTGGTTGTTTTAACATAAGATGAACCAACCAAAAAAATAAAATAAAATATCTCTGTATATAGAAACCAAAAAAAAATAAAATTTAAAATCTATACTTTTCTTCTTATTATTTTAGATAAAGTTGCAAATATCAACAACGCAACCAAGATTTAGTAATATATTCACAATTTTTTATCTTTCATCCTTTATTTGATCTATTTCATACCTATTTATAGCAAAATTATATTCCAAGCTCTTAACTTATATTACATATGCTATTTCATTTTTCCATACATGAAATCTGAGAATTGTTTTAGCCTCACCCTTGTTTTTTTTATAAAACAGATACAAAACAATTAATCTACAAGAAAGAAACAAAAAATATGTAACATGATAAAAAATTATATGTATGTATATAAAAGAAAAGTAGTAGTTAATGTTACCAAATTAGTTAATTTAGATGATGGATACTTGTAACATAAATAAAATTTATTATAAATCTAACCCCAACATAGATTTGTTTTGCTAAAAATAAACTCCTAAAATGTAAGTATAGAAAAACTTTATGTATAAGTCATATTAGATAATTCTTTCAAAACAATCTTTACAAAGAAGTTATTTTGTATTTAAAGTTCATGACAAAACATGACAATAAAAAAACAGAAAAGTCAGTATTAATCTTTTGTGCTCCCGTACTACCGGTTGGTATTGATCCGAAAACGTTTTTTTTTTTGGTTCTTTTTTTTTTGGTCTCTTAATTATTATTATTATTAGTTAGTGCTATTATTATTCTATTACTAAAACCTCGAGGGATTAGCTGATGCGAAATCTAAATCAAACCGGAAATGAACCAACAGGAAAATGGAAAAACATAAAACAAGAGAATTGAATTTGATAATATAATGAATTGTAAGATTAAAAATAAAAATATAAAAATTATTTGAAGTAAATTAATACTGCAAAAAGAACGTATAAACACGGTATTGGGATAAATAAACAAAGAGTTTCAAATATGTAATCTAACGGTTATATTTATTTATTAGATAATCATTTAAACAAACAAAAAAGAAAGAAAAGAAAAGAAAAAGTCAAAATGAAATTGGGAATTCAACAAGAATTAGGAATTGAGAATCTTAGAAATTAAATTAGATTAAAATTAATTTTAGAAATTGTCAATAAATTTATTTTGGATAAATTAATTTTCTATTGACAAATTGAAAAATTGAATTTCCGAATGTTCCTATGGACCGTATGCCAAGGTGGTAGTATTAGCGTATGGACAGATATCACTGAGAGAAAGAATGGATGGACGTGGGAATTGATGGGACTAAACTTGTAATACGTAATAGCTCTAGAGTATTGAACATTACAAACGCATAATCATAATTAATATTAGAAATCCCCCTTTTTTTGCAATTAATTTAATTTAACTAATTATTGTCATTGTTATCCCTCTCTCTCTCTCTCTCTGTTTCTTCTGTTTCTCTTTCTCTGTCACCTTATAAAAAAACCCAGTGCTCACTAATTTTTTTTTACTGACACTCCATTTATTCCACCATTCCTCTGACACTTTCCACTCACACAATATATAAATATTTATTTATTTCTTCCATAAATTTTTTTAAAAATATTTTTCTTCCTTTTTTTCAGTTTTTATTAAATTCAATTCAATTTCAATTCAATTCAATTGACTCAATTGACCAAAATAGAAATAGTTTTAAAATAATATATATCTTTCAACCATGCCTTCATCATTATCTCCATCATTCAGTTTAACTTCTGAATTACCAGCTTATAAAAAATTACAAGCAACTTATGATTCAACTGGTAAAACTTTTAATGTTAAAAAAGCATTTGAACAAGATCCAAAAAGATTTCAAGAATTTTCAAGAATTTTTCAAAATTTTGATGGTTCTGAAATTTTATTTGATTTTTCAAAAAATTTAATTAATAAAGAAATTTTAGATCAATTAATTGAATTAGCTAAAGAATCCGATTTAGTTAAATTAAGAGATGCCATGTTTGCTGGTGATCACATCAATACTACTGAAGATAGAGCTGTTTATCATGTTGCTTTAAGAAATAGAGCTTTGAAAAAAATGCCAGTTGATGGTAAAGATACTGCTAAAGAAGTTGATGATGTTTTACAACATATGAAAGAATTTTCTAATGAAATTAGAGATGGTTCATGGAAAGGTTATACTGGTAAAGCTATTACTGATGTTGTTAATATTGGTATTGGTGGTTCAGATTTAGGTCCAGTTATGGTTACTGAAGCTTTAAAACATTATTCAAAACCAGGTTTAAATGTTCATTTCGTTTCAAATATTGATGGTACTCATATTTATGAAACTTTAAAAAATTTAAATGCTGAAACTACTTTATTTTTAATTGCTTCAAAAACTTTTACTACTGCTGAAACTATTACTAATGCTAAATCAGCTAAAGCTTGGTTTTTAGAACATGCTAAAGATACTGCTCATATTGCTAAACATTTTGCTGCTTTATCAACTAATGAAAAAGAAGTTGTTAACTTTGGTATTGATGCTAAAAATATGTTTGGTTTTGAAAGTTGGGTTGGTGGTCGTTATTCAGTTTGGTCAGCTATTGGTTTATCAGTTGCTATTTTTATTGGATTTGAAAATTTCGAAAAATTCTTATTAGGTGCTGAAGCTGTTGATGAACATTTCTTAACTACTCCATTAGAAAATAATATTCCAGTCTTAGGTGGTTTAATTTCTGTTTGGTATAATAATTTCTTTGGTGCTCAAACTCATTTAGTTGCTCCATTTGATCAATACTTACACAGATTCCCAGCTTATTTACAACAATTATCTATGGAATCAAATGGTAAATCAGTTACTAGAGCTAATGTTTTCACTAATTATCAAACTGGTACTATTTTATTCGGTGAACCATGTACTAATGCTCAACATTCTTTCTTCCAATTAGTTCATCAAGGTACTAAATTAATTCCAACTGATTTTATATTAGCTGCTCAATCTCATAACCCAATTGAAAATAATTTACATCAAAGAATGTTGGCATCAAATTTCTTTGCTCAAGCTGAAGCTTTAATGGTTGGTAAAGATGAAGCTACTGTTAAAGCTGAAGGTGCCACTGGTGGTTTAATTCCTCATAAACAATTTAGTGGTAATAGACCAACCACTTCAATTTTAGCTCAAAAAATTACTCCAGCTACTTTAGGTGCTTTAATTGCTTATTATGAACATGTTACTTTTACTGAAGGTGCTATTTGGAATATTAATTCATTTGATCAATGGGGTGTTGAATTAGGTAAAGTTTTAGCTAAAGTTATTGGTAAAGAATTAGATGATAAAACTCCTGTTGAAACTCATGATCCATCAACTAGAAGCTTAATTAACCAATTCAAAAAATGGGAAGCTTAACTATTAACTGGAAAATTATAATCAAAAAAAAAAAACAACTAATTAATAGATGGTGTGATTTAATAGTAAAAAGTAATACTCAAATTATGAAGTATAGACTACTTTATGTATTTTTATAATAAACAACGATTTATTCAAGTATATAAAATTTGCAGCAAAATGTAGTAGATTTTTTTCTCTTTTTTTTTTTGAATCGAGTAAGAGTTTTATTTTAGAATTATATTTATCATCAATATATATATCGCTACCATATGAAATTTTATATAATAATCCAAATGAATTGATTTCTTTTTAGATATTACTAGGTATGCTATATTTTGGATTTATTTAAATATTATATTGTTTTTATATAATATTTTCCAAAAATGATGCATAATTTGTAGTGTTTTTTTAAAAAAAACAATGAAAATTTTTCAAATCAAAACAAAATTGAATTTTTGTAAGGCAACATACTCTTTAAACCATTTATATGGAAAGAGAAATGCTAAAAGTATCTAATAAACAGATAATTAGCGTATTTTAACATGATCCATATATTAAAAAGTCAAAAAAAAAATTTCAATTTAAAATAAAATAAAATTTTTGTATTACAACATGCCCTTTTAATCACTTTTTTGGAAAGAGAAATTCCAGGAGTATCCAATAAACATAGAATTAGGCCATTTTAAAGGGGTCCATTTTTTCTGACTTTTTGAAATTTTTAAAAATTGAACGAAACGGGTTCGGGCTCATTTGGAATTTACCGATTCTGCTAGCTCACAAAACAAGACCCTGTTTCAATAATTGAAACAAGATTCAATTGTATTTGTGAGCTAGCAAAGTCGTTTCGGTGCTTTTACTAGCAGATGGAGGTCAAGTTAATAAACCCCTTTTGTTGATCATTGTAGGTCATTTAGAGACCGATCCGGACCTGGAATTAAAGTATATAATCTATATGAATGATCTCCCTTTTTAAGTAAATAAAAACCAAACTTTAGTAATTGTTTGACCTATTTGTGGTATAAAGAATATTAAAGTACCTTATAATATATTAAATTTAAGAATGAGGAGAGGGTGGGTGGAATCAGGAGGAAAAACAAACATCAATAAATATCTAAACATTAATAATCTTTTTAAACTTTCAATATGAATAATTGATATAATAATTTAAATCTGGAAATAATTGCAATGATAAATTATTTAATGAATGAATAATTGCTAAAAAGTGAATTATTTGGTATTGAAAACACAAAAGTTGCAAAAAAAAAAAAAAACAATCCGTATATTTTGTAATGCGGAAACAAAGAAATATAGTTTTTTGTTATCTATGCAAAAAATATATATTAGAGATAGTAGTATATTTGTCATTATTTTAACTAAAGCTAATAGAGAATAATTAAAATCTCTTTCTGCCGGAACTGTTGTTTGTAAATTATAATATATAAATAGACTTTAAAAATATAATTGTATATTAAACTAAATGAAAATGAAAATAATTAGAGGGATTGTCGCATACAAGAAATTTTCGACACGACACGGAAATTAGACATATAAACTAGATTCATAGAATAATTGAAACTAGATTTACAGATTTATAACTAAAACTACTAAATACTTTTCTTAAAGTATATGAATTAACGAAAAAAAAATAGTAATAGATGAAAACAAATTCAATTCATTATAATAGCTCTTTATGTCAAAAATTAAATTTGTCCTCCCTCCGAATAGTGAGATGAGAAACGAAACAAAAAAAAAAAAAATTAAAAAAAAAAAATTTACAATTTCTGATTGACAAAAGACCAGAGGTTACAACAAGGTTATAGATTCCAAATTCTATAGATATCATATAATAGAAATCATAAATTAAAGAACCAATATCTACAATGTCTGACCTAATAGAAAACGAGAATCACATAGAACAATATGATGAAGATGAAGAATTAGATTATCCAATGAGAATAGTAATAGTTCACAACCATACAACAACAACAACAGAAGAAGAAGAAGATTCTTCTGATAAACCAGATAATAAAATGGAAGAAATAATGATGGATAATATTCAAAGTTTTAAAAAAATGAATGAATTTTTTGATAAATTTGATGATAAAGTAGCATATCCAAATGAAGGTAAAATAAAATATGAAGTTGGTTCAGATGGTTTAGTTATTATAATTATTGATGATGATGAATTATTATTTAATGAAGTTATTAAATTTATTGAAAATTATGATTTAAAACTAAAAAATGAAAAAGATGAAGAAATTGAAGAATTACTGAATAAGAAAAAGAAAACTAAAGCTTAGAAAAGAATAACTTACCAGTTTTTAAATTCCATAGTCAAATTCAAATATATACATACAATAATATTTTATTTTTAATACTACTACTATATTTTAGAATTGTATTTTGATAGTCCCGCTCCCTGTATGAGAAACGAAATCAAAAATGTATCGAAAAAAAAAAAAAAAAAAAAAACATAATCAAATTAGAAAGTTAAACATTCAAATTGAATAAGCATAATATAATAGAAAATCAATCATAAATATAATATCATATCCATCATGTCCGAACTAATAGAAAACAATAAATACCTAGAACTGATAGAAAATGATAACTACCAAGAATATGATGAAGATGAAGAATATTATGAAGAATATGAAGATTATTTTCCAGTGAAAATAACAGTAGGTTTATCAAGTAATTATTTAGAAGATCCTTCAAAAAGTTCAATTGATAAAGTTGAAGAAATACTGATGTATCAAATTGCAGATTCTATGGAAATGTTAGATTTATTTTATGAATATGATGATAAAATAAGAAGTGTACATGAACAAAAATTACCAGTATATGAAGTTCGTTTCGATGGGTTAGCTACTATTATTATTGAAGATGATAATGATGATATATATCTTGAAACTATTAAATTTTTTAAAGATTATGAATTGAAACAAATAGCTGAAAAAGAAGGAAACCAAGATGAAGAAGAAGAGGAAGAGGAAGAGGAACTTGAACAAGAAGAAGAGAAAGTAATAGAAGTAAAAGAAATAGTAGAACAAGAATTAAAGAAGAAAAACAAGAACAATAACTACCTAGAACTGATAGAAAATGATAACTACCTAAAATATGATGAAGATGAAGAATATTTTCCAATAAAAATAATAGTAGGTTTAACAAGTAATTTAGAAGATCCTTCAAAAAGTTCAAATAATAAAGTTGAAGTAATAATGATGGATCATATTCGAGGTTTTTATGGAATTCAAGATGTATTTGATGAATTTGATGAAAAAATAACAGATTTAAATAAGGATAAAATAAAAAGTTATGATGTTACTGGTGATATAGCTACTATTATTATTGAAGATGATAATGATATTTTATTTCTTGAAACTATTAAATTTTTTAAAGATTATGAATTGAGATTAATAGCTGAAAATGAAGAAGAAGAGGAAGAGGAAGAGGTAGAAGAGAAACTTGAACAACAAGTGGAAAACGAAGAAGAGGAGAAAGTATTAGAAGTGAAAGAAGAGGAGAAATTATTAGAAGTGAAAGAAGAGAAGAAAGTATTAGAACTGAAAGAAGAAGATAAAGTAGTAGAACTGAAAGAAGAAGAGAAAATAGTAGTAGTAAAAGAACAAGAAGAAAAGAAGAAAAAGAAGAACAAGACAAACAAAAAGAAAAGAAGACAAGATCAAAAGAAGAAAAAGAAGAGTATGATGAATCATTGAATTGAATTCTTAAGAAAATTAATATTTGGTTACTCAATATATCCCAACATTAAAGTTTATATTTCATAGCTAACTCAAAATATACAATAATACATCTAGAAAACAACCATGACAGATTGTAAATTCTATGGACCTGCATATTGTGTGTTTATCAAAAATTTATTTTCAATTTCTTAATCTTAAAGATATTCATCTAAAACATTCTTGAAATATTATTTATATAGAAATATGGTCTTATTATTTAAAGTTTTCTTTTCATTGACTCTCTATAATAATAATAAGAAGAAGAAAGTTTTGAGATTTTCAATTTAAAAAAAAAATCATATGGTAGCGATGTATTTAGTTTCGGTTATTCCAGATATTTTTTACTCTCACTACTCCTTTTTCGACAATTTTCAATACAACAAAAAAAGAAAGACCTAAAGATTAATCATTAATCATTCAAAAAAGAACTTTATAGATCAACACCAGATCAATCACCAACACATTAAATCACACACACATAAATTATTTCATATATATATTATAATTAATTAATTGATCATGTCCGGAGTAGATTGGAGAAAAATTGATATTGATGCATTAGAACCAGATACACATTTAACAAAAGAAGAATTGGTACCAACAAATTTATCAATTATAACATATGAAGAAATTTCCAAAATTGGACAAATTATAAGAACTTATTTATCAAGTGGGAAATTTCAAGAAGCTTTAATATTAGGTTTAGATAATGTACCATATTTAAGTGATTCTTCAGAAACTAAGGATTTTCATTCAAAAACTATATTTGAAATTTTATGTTCTATTAAAAATAATAATAATTTAAATGATTTAAATAAATTTATTAAAAATTTAAATATTGATCAACAAGATATTTTAATTAAATATTTATATAAAAATATGTCTACTTCTTATGGTCAAAAACAAGGTGGGTTATTATTAATTTGGTTTGAAAAAACTGTTGAAATTACTGGTTTAGGTCCAATTGCTCGTTATTTAACTGATAGAAGAACTGTATAAATAAAAAAATAAATAAAAGTAAATTATAGTTATATATATTATGTATTTTACGTAAAATGAAATAAAAAAATTATTAAAAAACAAAATTAAGTATTATTAGTATTTATATATAAAAAAAAAATTTGGGTATTATTATTATTATTGTAGTAGAAATGAAGTTATGATGATTATTTAACATTTAATATATCTGGACTTGTAAATCTTTGACTTTTACTCTTGTCAATTCTATAAGGAGAATTTTTATTATTATTATTATTATTGTGGTGATTCTTATTTTTCTTTTTATTTTTCTTATATGGTGAAATATTATCTTTATTACTATGATTATGTTGTTGTTTATTTGAATTTGTTAATATTTTTGGTGATGTTTCATTTGATAAAATTGAATCTCTAATAAATGAAGTTGGATCTTGATAAATTTGATCAGGACTAAAACTTGGTTGTAATTGAATTCCTTCAAATATAGAATCATTATTTTCTTTTTGTTTTTGAGTTTGTTGTTGTTGTTCATTTAATTTATTAATTTCTGAATCTTTTTCATTTAAATTCAATTTTAATTGTTCAATTTCTTGTTGATTATTTTCAATTTCTTGTTGATTATTTTCAATTAATTGATTTTTTTCTTCCAATTGTAATTTTAATTGTTCAATTTCTAATTTAAATTGTTTTATTGAATCTAAATGTAATTGTTTTTCAATAGCTAAATCTGATTCTAAATCAAATTTTAATGATTTATGTGATGATTTAAAATTTTCAAAATTTTCATTAATATTTTTAAATTCATTAATTAATTTATTATTTGAATCTTCTAATTGATTATATTTTTCTTGAATATTTAAATTTTCTTTTGTTAATTCATTAAATTGTTGATCTTTTAAAGTTGCAATTTCAATAATTTCATTATTTAATTCTTCAAATTTAATTGATTTTTCATTATTATATTCTATTTGTTCATTTAATTCATTTTTTAATTTACTTTTTTCTTGATTAAATTCAATTTTTTGTTCTTCAATTGTTGATTGTGCTTTCATTAATAATTTTTCATTAATTTGATGTAAATTTTTTAATTTTGTAAATTCTTGATCTTTATCATTTAATGATTTTTCAAATTGTTGATATTTTGAATCTTTAATTTTTTCAAATTCTTTTTCTTTATTTTCAAATTCTTTTTGTTTAATTTCATATTCATTTTGTTTAATTATTAAATTATTTTCATATTCTTTTTGTTTAATAGATAAAGTATTTTGATATTCTTTTTCTCTAATTGATAAATTATTTTCAAATTCTTTTTTCTTATTTTCATATTCAATTTGTTTATTTTCAAATTCTTTTTCTTTTATTAATAAATTATTTTCAAATTCTTTTTGTTTAATTTCAAATTCTTTTTGTTTTTCAATTATATTTTCTTGTAAATAATTTTGTTGTTTAATAAAATTTGTTTCTTTATTAATTAATTCTTCAATTGTATCATCTTTAATTTTAATTAATTGACTTAAATTATTAAATTCATTTAATTGAATATTTAATTTATCATTTAAATTAATTAAATTTTCATTTAATTTTAAAATATCTTGATTTAATTCATCATTTTTAAATTTATATGAAGAAATTTCTTGTAATAAATTTGTTCTAACTTCTTTAATTTCATTTAATTCTGCTTGAATTGAAGTAATTTCTTCTAAATATTTATTATTTTTACAATTAGTTTCATTTAACAATTGTGTTTTTAAATCATTTTCTTTATTTAATTTATTTAATTTAATTTCTAAATCATTTAATAATAACATTAAATTTCTTGATTCTTGTTTAAATTCAATTAAATCTTGTTTTATAAATTTAATTGAATTAATATATTTTTGTTTAAATTTTGATTTTTCTAATTCTAAATTTGAAAGTAAATAAGTTTTATTATTATTTAAATTATCTTCTTTTTTACTTTTTGGTTTATTAACTCTAAATTCAGATTTAATTGTTGTTTTAGATTTGGTGGTGGTTGTACTACCATTATTTTCTAAAAATGGATTTTGTTTTTGAGGTGATTTACTTCTTGGAAATTTTTTGGGACTATGACGAGTCCATGAAACTGTTGGTTTTGTATAACTTGGTTCATTTCTAAGTGGCAGTTTTAATTGAGTTTGAATTGTTGGTGATGTACCTTCTTGTTCATCTTGATTTTCAGATTTAACACTATTATTATTATTATTATTAGAATTTAAATATTTAAAATCTTTAACTGCATCAACTACATTAATTAAATTTGATTTAATTAATGATAAATCTCCATAAGGATCTAAATTTAATACAATTTTAATATCTTTATTCTTAAAAATAAAATTAGTTATAAAATTATTTGATCTTTGATGTTGTTGATTATTTTGTTTATTATTAATTAAAATTTGAGTAATTGAAGAAATATTTAAATTTGCAAATTTATTACAACTTGTTAATGAATTTTTTTCATTACCCATTAAATCAATAAAAGTAGTTCTAATATTTTGATAATAAAAAGTTATAACTAAACAACTTCTTGAAGAATTTACATTAAAAATAGTTGGAGCAGTAGATCTTTTTTTTAATAAATTTTTAATTAATTCAGGATTAAATTTTTGTCTCATTAATTTATTTTCAAAATTATTTAATGGAATATGTTTCATATCATTTGATGATAATAAATCACTAATATATTTATTATTTGAAATTTCAAATGATGTAATAAAACATGGTTTATCTTCTTCAAATGTAGAAATTTTTGATTGAATTAATTGTTTTAACATTGTTGTTTTACCACTTGCTGTTGGTCCCATTAAAATAATACATGAATTTGATAAAGAATTTAATAATTCATGATAATTATTTGTTTGACCATCAAAAATTTTTGTAAATTCATATTGATTATCATTACACTCAATAATTGATTGAGATAATTGATTGAAATGTAATGATGTAGAAGATGTAGTTGATGAAGGTGATGTTGATGTTGATGTTGAAGAATTTTCAGGACTATGATTATGAATTGATGTTCCTTTAATCTTAAGATATAATGGTATTGAAGACATTCTCTTAATGATTTGTTACTAAAATACTAATATGTTTTAAAGAAAAGAAAATTGTGATAAATAATATACCAAGTTGTTTTGTTTTTAAATATTTTTATTTGTTTATGTTTTGGTTGAAATTACACGAAGGGAAAAAAAATATATTATTTTTTCGGTCGTATTGTTTTTGGTGTTTTTAGTTTAGCTTGTTTTTTTTCTTCTATGTAGAACCATGTCAGATAGAATAGAAATGGTGCAAAATAATAAATATTTCTTTTTTAGTCCGATCTATTAAAAAAAAATTGGTTTCGTAATTCTATCAAATTTTAAGATGTGAATCGTCAAATAGTTTGAATGATAAAAAGAAAGTTTCTAGAGACATCATCGTCTTTAAACCTATATTATTCTTATCTTATATAATCTATAGAATTCTCTCGTTTAACTATGCCATGGGTCGCGAAATTAGAGTAATTGCTTATATATTTAAGGATTTACAATCATTATAGTGAGGCTGATCTATTAAAATTCTAATAATAGACAAGGTCAAAACTTTTAAGGGATATATAATATATTGATTAAAGAAACAAGTTCCCATTATCTAACATCTAAATTTGCTTCTCAATATAAATGACATGTTTATCAATATTTATATAGTTTTTCTTGTTTTAACTGCTGGTGCTGCCAAAAACAACAAAAAAAAAAAATCTTAATTCTATAACCACGTTTTTGACGACCGTTAAAGTATTGTTATCAGTATTATATTATAACAAAACATACAAATGAATTAAGATATAAAGTTGAAAATTGTCAACAGTTTTTAATTAATAAATAGGGGATACAACATGATTATTAATTACAATATAAATATTCTTATATTTTTAAAAAAAAATTGTGGGTTGCCAAATATTATGACGATCATGAAAAAGAAGAAGCTGGAAAATAAACATATAATAATTAAAGCTGGTTAAAAAAATTTTAAAATTCTTCCTTATCAATAAGTCATTAGATTATATTTTTTTTTAAAAAAATAACTTATCTTTAATGATAGTTGTATTTAGTTGGAACCAAAAAGAATCTAAAAAAAAATAATAAAAATAGGAGAGAAAATGATACAAAATAAGAAATTAGCAAATGATAATGATATATGTTATCTAAATTCTAAAATCTTTAATAGGAAATATCGGTTTATGAAATAGATTTATATGTGTTATTCACATGAGAGTGTGTGTGTGTGTGTGGTGTGTATGGAGTGGTGTGGAGTGGTTGGTTGCAAAGGGGGCAAGAAAGAAATAGAGAGAGTCATGATTTATTTAATAAACCTTGTTAATTCTAAACCGTATCAACAAGAGGGAAATAAAATTTTTAATGATAACTAAATTATTTAGAATAGAAATAAAAGGAACAACAACAACGACTAAAAAAATGGAATAATATAAAGGATATATGGAACTATGGAACTATGGAAATAAAGGATGGAGAAGAGATTATAAAACAAATGAACTCCATGGTAAAATAAAATAATAAATTAATTAGAAAAACTAAGAAATAATTAAATAACAAGCAGACAAAAAAAAAATAAAATTATAACAATAATAAGAATTGAGCAACTCGTGGGTATAAGTTGTTTTTTTGATGAGAGAGAGAGGGTGTAAAAATACAAGTAAATGTAAAAAAAATTTTATTAGTTTTTTAATAAATCTATAATAAAAATTTATTAATATTAAACAAATAGAACAAAGAAACAAAGAAAAGAAAGCAAGAAAGGATAAGTGAGAGAGATATTTAGATTTAGATTTAGATATTTAGCCATTTAATATGGGCCTACCTTGACCCCTTCCCCCAAATTAAAAAGCAATATAAAAAAATATAGACATAAGAAAAAGAAAGAAAAACAATTTAACAAAGGCATCATTTCAATTTCAAGTTTTTCTTCTTTGTGAGTTTTTAGTTATATTATATGAAATCATATTGTTGAAACAAATTGATAAATTTTTTTTTTTTTTCTTTTCTTTCTTTTTAATTTTTTAATTATTTAATATTTTTTTAATTTATGATTTAATTAAATTAAATTAAATTAAATTAAAATTTTTAAGTTAAGTTGTAATTTTAAATTGAACCATAATGATTTGTAAAAGATAAAATATAATCATATTGTCAATACAAAAGCAAATTAAAAGACTTGTAAGCTCATGTGATGATTATGATTATAATTATTAGTTAAAAGGATATTGCTGGATAAAATAAAAATGTATGGCAGTTACGAAGAGTAAATGTAAAATAAATAAAATAAAATAAAAATAAAATAAATTTAAATTTAAATTAAATACTTCTTTATATTCGACCTAGATTCGAGCCAATACAAAAAAATAATAAAATAAAAATAGATAATAGCTGTGCTTATAAGTATTTGTATGTAATATAGGAGTAACAGAGTAACAAAACGTATAATATATGGTACTATACTATCAAGTGAAAGTGAAAGTGAAAGTGAAAGTACTAAATTTGGCAATTAGGGCAACAAAAGAAAAAAAATTAAAAAATAAAAAAAAAATAAAATTGTTTAATTTTAATTTTAATTTTAATTTTGTGATTTTGTTCAATTAGTTGTTTGTTGTTATTATATTTTATTATGGGTGGGTGGTTGGTTGGTTAGTTGGTTAAATGTAGTGGTACTGTATATAAGATAAGATGTGTCATCTCACTCATTAAAGGAGAGAAGTGAAAGATTAAAAGAAATTTTTAACTTTGGATGATTCGGTACACTACCTTTTTCCCATTATATTTTTGCAATAAATTTAAATTTAAAATTTAAATTTATTACATTATAATATTAATATTAATATTAATTATGTGGTGTGTTTAATAATTTAATTTAATTTAATTTAAATATCTACAAATTCTTTTACTACTATTATTCTATTAAATGGCTCTCACTCCTATGATTTTATTATTTTATTATTTTATTACGATCAAACAATAAACTATTAATAAAATTTTATTTAATTTAATTCTTTCTTTTCTTTTTATTCTTTTTCTTTTTCTCAACTTTCGTTCTTTTAATTTTTATATATATAAGTATTATCTTTCTTTAATAAAAGAAAGATTTTGATTTATTTATATATATATATATATTTCAAAACTATCATCTGTTATTTTACATTTTGTTTAAATTGGGATTAATTAATTTGTTTTATTTGTTTTATTTATTTAACTTGGAATCATAAAATTTTTCATTTTCAATTTCAAGGGTAACAAAAAAAAAATAAAAAAAAATAAATTTTAAATTTTAAAATCCTCAGCAAAAAAAAAAAAATAAAAAAAAAAAATAATAAAAAAATTTTCAACTAAAAAAAGAAAAAAAATTTTTATTTGATTTTTTTTATATAAAAGTTGAAAGAGAGAACCCAAAAAAAAACAACACAACTTTACAACAACCAACAACTAATAATCATTAATCAACAACTAACAAAAGTTATATATATCTTTTAATTATCATATATATATTCTTTGTCACCTTCCCTTCCCTTCATTTCATTTCATTTGTTTTCATAAATATTTAATTTAAATAAATTCAATATTAATATATTTCATAGGAGAATTTAAAGTTTATTTTGAGTCAAACAATATTCATATATATATATATATTATTATAAGCTCAGCCCAACCATCCCCTATAAATTTTTAATTTTTTTTTAATTTAAATATTTAACAACCAAATCAAATCAAATCAAATTAAATCAAATTAAATCAAATATTCAATAATAACTATTGTTTCCAGAGATTTTCATAAGGATATATTAATTTATATTCAAAATCGTCAATAATTTATTTATATATATATATATAACATTTGATTTTATTTATTTTTTTGTTTTAACTATTTTATCACTTGTTATTCATTTGTGGTGAAATAATTAATATTTAAAAAGTTAGTTGCAAGTTTGTTCTAATATTATTTGTGTTTATTCAACTTCAAGTATTTGTCTTAAATATATTCATATATATATATATATATATTATACTAGGCAAATTAAAAAAGGAAGAAGAATTACAAAATAAATTTAATCAAACATAATTGATTTTATTATTCAGAGTTTTTAAACGAGCTTTTCATTAAGTTTTCGTTATTGTTTTAGTTTTTAAATAATATTTACTTTTTTAAATATTATTATTATAATTTGCTTTTTTATTATTATTATTATTATTATTATTATTATTATTATATTAAATATTAATCAAGAATGTATTCAATGTATCAAGTTCAACAACCTCAACAACCATTTTATCAAAATTTAGGTTCATCTGGTCATAGAACTACTTCATCTACCTCAACTACAACTTCTTATGCACCAAATTATTCTGGTTATTATCAAGCTCAACAACAAGATGATCAAAATTATCATAGACAACAACCTTCTCAATCAATTTATGGTAACAACAATAATAATACTGGTTCTGCTGCACCAGCTTATCTTCAACAACAACAACAACCTTATATTGCCCTTTCACATCATCAATTAAATCATCCAACTATAATTCAAAATTCTGGTTATACTCCATTAATTCAACCTCAACAACAACAAGTTCAAGAACAACAAAATCAAGTTCAAGAACCTGCTGTTAATGGAGGTATTAATTCTGTATTGGAATATGAATTAAATCATATGTCATCATTTTTAGGTTGGTGTGCTTTTGGAATGTTGAAACAATCAAGAAATCCAACAAAAGATTTTGAAAATTTAATTTCTTCAGTATTATTTGCAACAAGATTACCAAAATCAACTATAATAATAGCTTTAGAATATATGAATCAAAGATTTTCATCAAAAAATTTTTATTCATTAACTGAACATGAAATTTTTAATTATTTAGTTGTTGGATTAGTTTTAGCAAATAAATTTAATGATGATAATACTTTTACAAATAAATCTTGGTGTGGAGCAACTGGTTTACAAATTAATATATTAAATAAATTAGAAAAAGAATGGTTAGAAGAAGTTAAATGGAGTTTATCAGTTGTTAATTTTGAATCAAATATAAGAACATTGGAAGAATGTTGGAAAACTTGGATGGATAAATATAATACAAAAAATAATAATAATACTACACCAAGTATTAATCCAAGTAATATATCACCAATTAAAGAAGTTTCATCACCTATTTCTTCAAGTAGTAATAATTTCTATCCAAATTCTTCACCAAATCAATATAGTTATAATCATCAACAACAACAACAAAACCAACATCAACATCAACATCAATCATCATATTCATCTATTCCTTCTTCACCAGTTTATGATTCATATTTCCAATCATCACCAGTTAAATATAACAATGATAATAAATGGTCTCAACAACAACAACCTCAACAACAATCATGGGGTTATAATTATGCTCCAAATTTCAGTAATGACCCTGCAATTCAATATGTAGGTGCACCAATAATTCAAAGAAAAAGTCATCGTCAACAACAACAACCTCAACAACCTCAACATCAACCACCACAACCAATTCAACAACAACAATTGTATAATCATCATCCACCAGGAATGATGTCATTTCATGGACATCCTACTGGATTTGTAGGTTATGCAAACCCATATTATATGGCATCTTGTTAAAAAAAAATTTTTTTTTTT